>JAHIAM010004853.1:0-25589 GCA_021605205.1 Aegilops longissima
GCCGTCATTGTTGATGACTACTCAAGATACACATGGGTGCACATAATTCTCTACAAGACTGAAGTGCAAGATGTCTTGAACCTTCCATGTCGAAGCAATGAACAATTATGGCGTCAAGATCAAGCATATCGAAGTGATAATGAGCTTGAATTCAAGAACACGGACTTGATCTTTATCTCTGGATACCATAGGAATCACTCATGAGTTCTCTGCTCCATACACACCTCAGCAAAATGGCATCGTGGGCGCAAGAAGCAGAACCCTCATTGAGATGGCTCGAGACAATGCTCGGCAGTACAAGACACCAAGAAAGTTCTGGCACGAAGCTATTGATCTGACATGTCCGTCATCAACCGTGTTTACATCCATAAGCTTCGAACAAAACATCCTATGAGCTCCTTCTTGGCAGAGAAGCCAAATGTCGACTACTTGAGTATTTGGGGCTAAGTGCTGGATCAAGGATCCCCATCACAAGTCAAAATTTGAACCTAAAGCTCACGAAGGCTTCATGCTCGATTCTGGAAAGGACTCGCACTCCTCTGAGTCTTCAACCTTTATCTCTACAAAATCGTCGAAGCTGTGAGCGTGCGATTTGATGAAACCAATGGTTCACAAAGAGTTCCTGCCAAGTACACTAAGCGAAGCTCATGCCACGAATCTATCAAGCTAATGGGAACTGGTGAAATCATGCCTTCTAAAGCCGACACGAAGAAGAACTTATAATTTCTGCACTAACCCAAACTGAAGACAATGCTGAGACTGAAGACAATCCTCCAATGATGACAATGATCGGCAAGAGCAAAGTTTTCATCGGTTCATCCTCGAGTTGCAAATGAAGTACAGATTGAGAAGATAATCGATAGCATCAATGCACTGGTCCGCTTACTGGCTCAAAACCTTACAGCTAGCAAATTTCTATGGGCACTTTTATTTTGTGTCAATATAAGAACCCAAGAAAGTTCTTTGAAGCCTTTATGGAACGAGAATGGATACAAGCTATGCAAGAAGAACTTCAACAGTTCAAGCTAAACAATGTTTGGGAACTTGTCAAGCGCCCGACCCTCATAAGCATAACATTATTGGCACCAAATGGATATATCGAAACAAGCAAGATGAGCATGGTCAAAGTAAATGAGAAACAAAGCACGACTTGTGGCTCAAGGATATACTCAAGTTGAAGGAATTGACTTGATGAGACATTTGCTCACAGCAGCTGGGCTTGAAGCTATTAGCATACTACTAGCCTATGCTAACCACCACAACATCTTGCTCTATCAAATGGATGTGAAGAGTGCATTTCTCAATGGCAAGATTGAAGAGCCAAGTATATATAACTCAACCACTGGCTTTGAAGATCCAAAACATCACGATATGGTGTACAAGCTAAATAAAGCCTTTGTATGTATCACGCCCAATATCGAGCCCTATCCAAAAGGAACTTCAAGGTCCCACCAACTGATAGACCGCATATTGAAGCAACTTTGCCAAGGTGGATATCATTACATCAACATTACACCAATGCATAGGGATACATACATAGAGCACAAATGCCATGAGAATACATCAACATCATACACCAAGATCAACATCCGACTCTGGAAGAAACACAAGCGAAGCTCAAGCGACATCCACCCTGCTAGCCGGGCTGCCGAGCCTGGAACCTATCCCTGATCGAAGAAGAAGCGAAGAAGAACTCAACACAAGCAAACATCGCTCTGCGTCATGATCATCGCATATGTGCAAATGACATTGTATTAATACCAGCAATACGAGACTCAACAATCCCATTACCATAGGTATCAAGACTAGCAGAAGCTTAAAGGGAAAGGAAGGGAGTAAAGTGGTGAGGCTGCAGCAGCGACCCAAAGCATATATGGTGGCTAACATACATAATAATGAGGCGAGAAGAGAGAAACAAAGGAGCGGTCATCAACTAGTAATGATCAAAGTGATCCACTGAACTCCCTACTTCGTCGGACATAACCCAGGAAACCGTGTTCTCCTCTCGATCAACCCGAAAAGAGACACTCCGCGATTCGCACCGCGGTTGGTGTATTTTAGAAGAGTTTGCTTCAAGTTTACCTGTGCAGGATATTAACAAATTCCCATCGCCACACCAACAGTAGACACGGCTCTCGAAAGTTTAAACCCTGCGAGGGTTGTCCCAACAAGCCCATGATAAGCTCTCGCGATCAACGAAGGATATTCCTTCTCCCGGGGAAGACCCGATCGGTCTGGAATCCGGCTACAAGACATTTAAGCGATGATAATAAAACAAGAGCCAGCAAAACGCCCGAATGTGCCGACAAATCCCGATAGGAGCTGCACATATCTCGTTCTTAGGAGCTGCACCGGATGAGCAAGGCTGCGGGTTGGCATAGACCACTGGTTGCCCGAGCGCCGGACATCGCTTTCGGTTTGGACCCGGCCTTTCGAGAGGAGAAGCGGCCGGGGGTAAAATAAAGATGACCCTTGAGGCGCGACTCCCAAGGGAAAAAGGACTAGAGTGAGGCAAATGTAAAAAACCAAGGTTGGGCCTTGCTGGAGAGTCTTATTCCAAAGCGAACTGTCAAGGGGTCCCATAAATCACCCGACCGCGTTGAGGGCATAAAATCCGAGGAACATAATACCCGATATGGCGGAAACTAGAGGCGGCAAGAGTGGAACAAAACACCGGGCATAAGGCGAGCCTTCCACCCCTTACCAAGTATATAGATGCATTAATTAAATAAGATATATTGTGATATCCCAACAAGTAAACATGTTCCAACAAGGAACAACATCTCCATGTTCAACAAGGAACAAACTTCATCTTCACCTGCAACTAACGACGCTATAAGAGGGGCTGAGCAAAGCGGTAACATAGCCAAACAACGGTTTGCTAGGAAGGGTGCAAAAGGTTAGAGGCGACATGGCAATTTGGGAGGCTTGAGGAACAAGTGATAGGTAGCGCAGCATAGCGATAGAACGAAGCAACTAGCATAGCAATGATAGTAATGAGATCAAGGTGACAGGTCATCTTGCCTGAAATCCCGCTAGGAAGAAGAAGCGGGTCCATGAAGAAAGCGAGCGGATGAAGCCGAACCAGCGTGAGCGAGCGAATCCTCACGATCGCAATGAAGCGAGAACTAACAAGAAGAAGCACACAACATAGTAAACACACACATATAGACAAGACATGATGCACAACAAGCATGATGCATGACAAATCTAGATGAGGCTACTCATGGCAAGAGATGATGCAAACAAGAGCAACACATCAAGGCAGGTTTAAATGAGGCGGGAACAACATATAACAAATCCGGTGGGTCCTCATATCCCGAATTTCGAAATTGGTCCAGATCTGAATAAACCTTATGTTCAAGTTGTTAAACAGCAAGTTAAGATGCACCACGATGATCTACCACGAAATTCTAGTCAAGTTACATATAAAGTTCATTAGATTCGAACTACGGCCTAGAAGATATGAGCAACACAAGTTAAGCATGGCATTGATGTAAAAATGCATACAAACATCAAACAAAAAACATGGATGCAACATGATAATATGAAGCTACATGCAAAATCCAGCAAGTTTCATATAGAGCACACTCAAAAGCAGACAGCGGTTCAACACATACACTCTAAACAAGTTTAAAGGACAAGCTGTCCCAAAACAGCAACTAAGCATATTGCAAGCATCAAAACACTATGCTACTGACATCTCAACGTAATAACAAAAGGCATGGGCATGATGTACAGGTAAAGCATGACAAAACATGAACACTGAGCTATCTCCGAGAAATCACTAGAACATGCTCAAACACACATGGCAAGATTGCAAATAATATGAGTTTAGGACTTATCGAGGAAATAACATCGAGGTTGCAATGTTTAGAGCTATCAAACAACATGTTACGGGGAACTTATCATGGCAAACAAAGGCATGGCATGAACCTACTAATTGCATAGAACAAAAGTCCTTTCACTGACCATGAGCCAAAAGGATCGAGAAAATATGATGACACCCATGTAAACATAGCAAGTTATATTACAGATTCATACATGGCGGGAACAACAATAAGTAGGCATGTTGGTGAGCTTGAACCACTCACCACAGAAAGCAATACATGGCATGGAAAGGCAACCAACATTAAGAAGACATATTTATGAAGCTAAGCATGGCAAGAGCAAGTTCATAGGGTGCATGTATCACTAACAACAACCTTGGAAAAATTGAATAACATGTAAACAATCTGCGGAAACATTTTATAGAAAAAGTAGAGCTCGATTGACTCCAGCTATGGAACTCCATAATTGCAAACAAGGGCATGGATCGATGAGAATAACCATATGTTCAAAACATCCTTCTGAAGTATCTCAAAATAAGCATGGATCTCTCGGTAGCATCAAGTTTACATTGCATAAAATATCTGTGAGCAGGGCTGAAATCGGCAACATCATGAAGCCTAGTTTGCATGCTTGTGCTAGTCACCACGGAGATCACAAAATACATAGCAGACACCCTGTAAGATGGCATGGCATATTACAAAACACATGTAGGGCTCAAGTTCATAGGGTGCACACATCAATCATGGCAAAATGACAAAAGTGCATGTTACGATAAGAATCCCAAACTAACATCACATAGCCCTCTTCTAACAGCATTTCGGGCATCAAGATGAGCTCAAATGTAAATGATGCAATGAGATGAAATGATTTACTGCCGTCGAGGTGAACAATTTGACATATTACGCGCATGAAAGCGGACAGCGATGGCTGGAGAGTTATGGCATGATGACAGAGGGCTAAAATATGCAAATATTTCGGACTTAGAGAAAAAGCAGAGGGAAAAGGTCAACCTCAGATCTGGATCCAGGCGTGGGTCCGAGGCGGGCTGGGCTCGCCCTGCGGAGGCCGAAGCGGAGTGGGCGCCGGAGGGCAGGGCAGGCGGGAGGATGCCGCCGGCGAGGCAGCCGCCGCGAGGCCGGATCTGGCGGGAGATGGCAGGGAGCGGCTTGGGCAGGACTCGCCCGGCGGCAGTGGTGGTCGGGGCCGAGGCAGGCAGGGAGGCTCAGGCTGGCGGCGAAGCTGGTATGTGGCCAGCGAAAGGCGGCAGGTGCAGCCAGGGAGGGCGACCTCGGGCAGGCGGAGGCAGCAGCGAGGAAGGAGAGAGGAGGAGGCAGAGGACACGTGGCAGCCGGGAGTGGCTCTTGCTGGCTGGCTGCAGGTGTCCGTGGCCGGGCGGACATGTCCGGCACGGAGGAGGAAGCTAGGTTAGGGGATTTTCATTCGGCGAATTTGGATGGGAGGCACATATTTATAGGTAGAGGAGCTAGGAGACTCCAAATGGGGTGCGGTTTTCTCCCTACGATCGTGATCGAGCGACCAAAACATGGAGGGAGTTGCTGGGTTTTAGGCCACTTAGAAGGGGTGTTGGGCTGCAAAGAGAGGGGCTTTCGGTTACCCAGTTAACCGTTGGAGTATAAACGACCTCCAAATAGGCCTGAAACTTGACAGGCGGTCTACGGTGCTATACCAAGGCGCTTGGAAAACCTCAGTCCATTCGAGAAAGTTTAACACCCTTTGCGAAAAGAGGCCAAAAAGAGGCTGGGGAGACATAGGAGAGCGGATTACAAAGCGGACAACGGGAAAAGGCTCGGATGCATGAGGCGAACAACGTATCCGATGCAATACAATGCACATGATGACACAATCACGAATGATGACATGGCAAAAATACAACCGCATGAAGCAAATGACATGGCAACAGCGGCGAATAACTGGCGGACACTGGCGCATCAAATGCAGGGCGTTACAGTATGGCCTCAAACAAGCTCCTCGCGCTGGTGTAATCGATCAAAGACTTCCAGAAGAGCAAAGGCTTCAAACCTCGATCCCTTGATCCCACTCTTCACGAAGACATATGATGGTGGTGTTTGTATGCCAAATATATGGATGACATTATCTTGGCTGCACCAACCAGAAGTATAGTGATGAATTTGGATACATGATGCAAGAACAATATCGGATGTCCATGATGGGAGGCTCATGTTCTTCCTTGGTCTTCAAATTAAATCGACAAAGGAATGGCATCTTTATATCTCAGGAAAAATACCTCCAAGATTATGCGAAGGAGTTTGGAATGCAAGAGTGCAAAGGATACAGCGCAAATGCCAGCCAAACACCATCGGGTCCAGCGACAATGGTAAAGGTTCGATCAAGGTATACCACTCCATGATTGGTTCCTTACTTTACCTATATGTGCATCTAGGCGGATATTATGCTTAGTGTTTGCATGTGTGCTCGATTCAAGCGCCACCAAGGAATCGCATCACTTAGGTGTGAAAGCGAATTCTTGATATTTGGCTCACACCCCAACACTCGGATTATGGTATCCAAAGGGCTCAAAATTTGATTTGGTTGGATTTTGGATGCTGATTATCTTTGGTGACAAGGTGGATCGCAAGTCTACATCAGGCACATGTCACTTTCTGGGGCGATCACTCGTCTGTCGGTCTTGAAGAAGCGAGCATGTATCCTCTCAAGCTGCTGAATCTGAATACATTGCTGCTGGATCTTGTTGTGCTCAGACTTCTATGGATGAAACAAACTCTCAAGGACTATGGCATCAATCTGAAACAAGTACCTCTCTTCTCACAAAGAAAGCGTCATAAAGATTGCCAACAATCCAGTCCAGCCTCGAAGACAAAGCACATTGAAATTAAGTCACCATTTTCTCGGGAACATGTCATGAAGAAAGATATTGACATCATTCCGTCAACCTTGAAGAGCAATGGCGGGATATCTTCACAAAGCCTTGGATGAGAAAAGGTTTTGCAAATTACGGTGTGAGCTAAATATCTTGGAATCCTCAAATGTCCTGTGATCAAGCACACATCCTAACACTTATGCATGTTGATGACTTAGATGTGCAACACAAAATAACGTATATCTTCAATCAATGAAGACTTACATTTGAGTGTGAATACATTAGCGTGGAATTTGACTTGAGCGCCACGATAATTGTGCGCCGTGTAATGGGTCTAATACTTCCTTCACGATGGGTAACGCCACCACCAAATTTCTTTGTTTGAAGTGTTTCACTCATGGCGTTATTTCTGCAATATCTTACGCATTTGATTTGTCTTCAACTTCAACCTATCTTCATGATTTTCTTCACTATATTGATTTGGTTCTAATATCGATATATATATATATATATATATATATATATATATATATATATATATATATATATATATATATATATATATATATTATACATCCTCTCTGCATTCACTTATAGCCATGTCTTCCAAGTTGAATCTTTTGAACTAAGTGAATGTGATGGGACCCCAATCTCTCTATGCTTCCTATCTCAAACTCTATCTGTCCAAATCATATGCATTCTATTAGGCGTGAATGTCTTCTGCGTCCTTGTCGTGAAGACACGAGACAAACTTTAGAAATCTGTTTTAAATGATTCATCCTTACTATTGAAATCCGGAGCTTGAATGACCATCAAACAAACCTGGCGGGCGTGGGAGGCGTGGGACCTTTCGAGTATGTTGCATGATTGCCACGTGCCCCTCGAGATGTGAACCGCCCGAGAACACTGCGTAGTGCGCTATACCACACACCTCCTTATAAATACATGTCCCTGCGGTAAAGTAGACCTTCTTCCACCTCTCCACCTCGTCAAAACCCTAAGCGCCTCCGCTAGCTCTCGGCAGACGCCCGGCTGCCAGGCGCTTAGCTGCCGCGACTTCTCCCGCGCCGTCTTCACGCTTGACCGAACATCGTCCTCTCCGCCCCGCCGTAGTGGAAGTGTCCTCCGTCGCCAGAGTTAAGGCACGGTGGATTGAACTACTAAGCCTCCTTTTCTTCCGTCTAGCAGTTCTTGAGTGGTAAATATAACTCTATTTTTACCATCCTTTTGATCCTCAAATTCATCCTACTTACAAAATTGGTTTCTGCCTATACAATGTTAGATCTATTATATGCATCTCATACTGCCTAGTATATTCACTTAAGCTTCACAACTAGTTAGATTCCTCACTTGTACTTATTCACGGATTAGTACAAATGCTGGAACCAACTCTCGTCGTATAAGTGAATGTCTTAGCATCATGAGGTCAATGTCTTCAAACTGATTTATCTTGAAAATCTTACGAGAATGCATATGACCTCTTCCCTTCCCTCTCATCTCTAATGTTTGTCACAGCCCAGTTCTGTTTGTCCACGCAAGCGCAAGTCTTTGAAGCCTTTGAACATATTGAAGCCATTCAGTTTGAAGTTCATGGCTGCGGATAAATCGATCGGGAAGAGGCGGCGGTCAGTAGGTAGAACCTCAAAAGATCTGCTGATGACCTTGCGAGCTTTACAAGACAGATCGAAGAATTACAATCAAGCGCAAAGCGCGAATCCAATGGATTAAATGCGATATTGGGCTGAACAATGAATTCAAGTACAATTTACGTGACCCGGGAATATGCGAGAAGAATGCTATGAAGCCCTTGGGGTGATATTCTTTTTCGAGGCCTTCCACCCAAGAACATGGCTGAAGCTATTGCACGAGTTTCTATCCTTGTATAGTACGTGGACCTCGACTGAAAATGCCGACCCAGCGTCATTGCTCACGGTATCGTGGCGATAATCTCTTCAAAGCGCAACTTCCGGACGCAAAGGCTTGCGACCAAAGGAAAACAAGAAGTCATTGGGATTAGACTTCAACCTGGTCCCTCTGCTCCCGTCTTCGTGGCTCCGTGATGTTGAACCCAATGTCATCGGTCCGTTTCAAACCTTGATGGCCTCATCACTTACATCTTGGTCCAAGGTGCCAAGTGGATCACTCTAATGGCGATCCTGATTACGATGAAGCCCAGCTCTGCTCCTGCTCCTGCTCCAAAGCCCTTGAAGCAAAAAGTCAAGCCTTCAAAGTCATTGCTCCTCCAAAAGCTTCACGTGTGAAGCAGCCTCTCTTGCACCTCCTGAAGAGGTGTGCAGTCGAAAGAATCAATCCGTATCTCAAGAAGGCGGAGAAGAAAGAAAATTGTCAAAATCTTTGGCCCGACAACGACTCCTGCTGCCATTACTGCTTGAAGAGCACATTGATCTGTCGGTGATGAAGATCTTGCAGATGATGCTCTTGAGCAACTTATCAAGAAGCAAGAAAAGCGAGAAATCTTCAACAATTTGCCTCTCTTTGATGTGGCAATCATCCATCACTTCATTGATGAGTGGTTTGACACCCCAAACATCAACTTTGAAGATCGCAACTTCCTATTGGCCTCGGCGTCTCCTTCATGGCGCCATTGTACGAGCTAGCTCTTGCTCAGCGCGTCGTTGAAGCTGAAGAACAAAATCGACTATGAAAAGCTCGGTTCAAGAAGCATATGTAAGCTTCACTCAGCGTGCAAGATGTCCAAAACTTCAAGGTCATTGTTGCATGAGCTCAAAGCCTTTCTCAAGAAGCGTGAAGAAGCCGAGAGGCTCGTGAAGCGCATGAAGAGTCTGGTGAAAAGTGTGTGCTTACCTACAATGAGGCTTGTAAGTGCATCTAGTGCCCTTAGTGATTTTGGTGTATTGAAGACTTATAGGTTAAAGGAACTAATCGTTTGTGAGTGTACAGGTCTATAAGTCTATGAGGAGTTTGATATTCTGAGAAAAGTCGACCCTAAAAATGAAGTTCTTGATTTGAAGACTTTGATATTTTGAAGACTTTACGAAGACTTTGAAAGTGAAGAAATTGGTGTGACCTTGAAGGCTTGGTATTCATTTGAGGAACATGAGCGTGAAGACTTTTGTTTTTATAGTTTCATTTTCTCTTTCTTGAGTCATAGGAAACACCGTCTCTTTAAAGGGGGTCGAGAAATACTAAGGAAAAATTTCCATGTGATGCTCAACTCAAATCCTACACTACAATCCCTTGAGTGAAGCCTTTGGAAATCTCATACGATTCGATCAATTTCTTGATGATAGAGCGAAGTTCTTACGAGTCGTTGAGGAATTTATTCGGCCGAGGAGTTAAGGTCGCCTGAGTGTGGATTGCCTACGATGAGAACATAATAGCCACGAGGAATTTGAGATTCAAATTTCCGACCGTTCTTATCTTCTTGAGCTGTCCCAAAATATCTTATCCACCTAACGGTCATATCATTGAAGGCATTTATGTCTTATCATGTAGGGCTGCTCCCTAGGCTATAAATAGCCACCCCCTACAACCACTAGCGGTTGGATGCTCAGAAGAACTTGACACTTGTCATTTGAGAGCAACCCATCCTCCAGGGACTTTGGCGAAAATCGCCGAGTGAGAAAAACCCAAAACCAAACCCCTACAAACCCAAAGTGATTGAGCATCCTTTGAAGAGATTGATCCTGCGTGGATCCGGCTTACATTACCTTTGAAGATGTGCTTCTTCAGGGCGGTTAGGCGTCATGGTCTAGAAACATCAAGAGGAATTGTGGATCGTAGGGTGACCAAATGCATGAAGGTTTGGAAATGCGCTGAAGACTTACCACAGTGATTGGATGAGTGTGTGACCTTAGTTCAAGGAGAATACGGTGAGGACTTGGTGTCACAGCTGCGTGCTCGGTATTTGGGTGTCCGGACGTGTGTCCTCGAGTTTAAATACTCGGCCGCTCAACCAGGGTACTGCTGAGACAGCAGTTGGAATTGGTCTACAAATCATTGTCTTCACCAACCTAACTGGTTCCATTTCCTCAACCCTTTCATTTCCTCATTATTGTGTTGAGTGTTTGTTCATATCGTGTTTGAAGACTTTGGTAGAAGACTTTCTCAATTTCCTCGGTTCAATTTCTTGATCATTTGTCTTCATCTTGTGCTATCCTGTGTTTCGCTTTACGTACTCTTTGTTTGTCTTCATTTCATCATGATGACCATGCCCGCATTCTCTTATGCTTACTTACAGTACTTATTACTGCTGCAAGTAGTTCTTCGCTAGGAATTTCCTCACGGCAAATTCCTCGTTGAAGGAATTCATAAAATCACCTATTCACCTCCCTCTAGTCGATATACGCACTTTCAATTGGTATCGAGCAAGGTACTCCTTGTTACGTGTGATTTAGTTTAACCACGGAGTTTTAGTTATATCGACCCGCGGTATGATCAAGGTCTCGGCGGTTGTCCTACCTTTGATGGGACGGACTACCCCTCTTTGGAAGAACAAGATGCGAATGCATCTTGAGGCAATTGACAACGATCTACGGTATGTTGTGGAAAATGGTGTTCCCTCGGTCACACCTTCTCTGAATCTGCCGATGTGAAGAGATTCAAGCAACTCGATTCTCAGCGAAGAATATCATATGTGGCCATCGAGCAAAGGACAATATGGAAGAGTGAGTGCTTTGGAAACTCCCAAGCTCATACAGGACGGGCTGTCCAAAGTAAATGAAGAGTCTCAACTCGGCGTGACTCTCGAGTTGATGTTCTTACATAATCTCTTGACCGCTTCAAAAGACTCGAAACAGCGAAAATGTTCAACAAACCTTTGATCGCCTCTTGACATCTCAAATGAGCTTCAAGCACTTGGCATGCCATGACATCACCGACCATGAGGTGGTGAAGAAATTATTGAGATAAGCTTGATTCCTCATTTGATACTCGGCGATGATACAAGAGCGTCTGACTACAAGTCACTTGATCCGGTGATATCCTCGAGGAGGCTAAATACTCATGAGTTCCAACTTGCTTTGAAGAGATCTCTATGGTTCTAGCTATGGAAAAACCGTGCCACGAGGCCAAGGCGTATGCGAATCGAGTGTGAAGACTACTGGTAGTAGCCTTGGAGATCTGAAGAATTAGGCGGGGAGCTAGCCTGTCCGTGAAGAAATTCGAAGTTCTCAAGGCGTGGTCGCTTTGGAAAATCCTCAAGTAGTGATTCCTCATCCGGTGACTATAAGAAGACTTTGTCACAAATGCAAGAAACCTGGTCACTACATCCAAGATTGTCCTTAGTGGGAAAAGGAATTAAAGAAGAAGAAACACAAGGATTACAGATTACGATGGCCGAAGAAGAAGAAGAAATCATCGAAATCTTCATCATCAAAATCCTCAAAGCCTTCTTCTACAAGAAGAGCAGCTCAAAAAGGCTCGGGCATTCATTGGCAAGGAAATGGACTCTGAAGCTGAATCGAGGAACATGAGGAAGAGGAGGCATCGGAAGAATCAGAGTGCAGTGTGGCGAGTCTAGCTCTACGCTCTTGCTTTTGTCGACAAGTCCATCTTCAACTCTGAAGAAAAGAATGACCTCACCAACAAAGCTGATGAAGATAGTGATGACTCGCTCCCACCTATTGCTTCATGGCAAAGGGTGCCAAGGTACTCAAATATACCTCCTCACGAATCTAGTGAAAATGGATGATGAAGATCTAAAGCCCGATTACTCAAAACTTTCTAAGATTGCTGTAAAACAACAAAGGGCCTTTGAAAAGGTTCAAAACATGCTAGATAAGTGATGATATGTTGGGTGAAGAAATGGATCGCACTAAAGCCACTGATGAAAATCTTGATGACTTGATCTAGGTTTGACATGACCTTCAAGGTCATCCATAACACTCTCTTATCGATCATGAGAAACTTTCTTATGAATTTCTTCAAAGCAAGATCTTGAGAAGCTAAGAGTGAATTATGAAGATCTTAGGAAGGGCGCGATTCATTACTTGCTCAACAAATCAGCGCTTCTCGGGAAGAATTTGTACCTCCATGCTTAAAGTGCATTGAGCGTGAATCTGCTAATTCTTCACACGAATGGTCAAATGCTTCAAGCTGTTACAAATTCTTCACCTGCCTCTACTATCACTAATTCCTCATCGAGGACATTGCTAGTATCATGACGATGCGAGGGCTGAAGGAATTGTATATACGAGCATGTACAAAAGCCTTAAAGGGCATCAAACTCTTTGTGATGTGTAAAAGCAGATCCTCAACAGGAACCCTAGGAAAGAGGTTATTGCCTTTGAGAGGAAACTCAATCTGATGGAACATATTGGGCTTTGGCGGTATCCCAAAACCTCATGGGTTGCTGCAAAGGGACCTCGATTGATCCATCTAACTTATCTGACTTTACATGCAAATCTCCTCATTCTTGATGAGTCATTTGACTCCAACTATAAACTGTTCAAAAATCAGAATGGTAAAGTATTTGCTAGATATGTTGGCACTAACTTTGCCCTAGCGGTTCCCCTATGAAGAAAATCTGGGTTCCCAAGAAGTGCCTTGAAAGTCTTGGTGAATGTCCTCATGACACCACACCTGAAGAAAAGGAACCGGATCAAACTCTTCATATGGACCAAATTCTTCATATGGATCCAAGTCCTCATCGGACCAAATTCCTCCGTGGATCAAATTCCTCAAAAGGATCAAAGTCCTCATATGATTATCATCGTGCTAACAACTTCTGTTTATGCGAGGTAGAGGCTAAGGAGCTATGAATATGTGCATTATTCTTCAAACCAATATGTTCATAAGTCCTCGAAGAATTTCTCTGCTTATTCATATGCTTACCTAACCCCTCTTATGTGAAGCGAAATGGATTGGCCTCTATGCCACCATTCTCATATGGTGCTCATGAGTGATGAACTCTTTGCCACCTTGAGATGTGGGTGGTGAAGAAAAAAGAACTAACCTCTTCTGCAGGTCAGGTCTCGGGCGTGCTTTAAGCGTCACGAAGAATTTCTTGGGGGTGACAAAATGCACGAAAGGGCGCATGCTAATCATGATGAAATGAACTTTCATTTCACACGTCCTCCTCTGCTTATCATTATCTTGGTGATGAAATTCATCGATGAACTTGATATCATATTCTTCAGCGATGAAGTATATGAGATCGTAAGTTAATACTAATTCATCTGCGGGATGATCAACCCAAAACCACAAGAGTGGGTTCTCGATAGTGGATGCACAAATCACATGGTGGTGACAAGAATCTATTGATGGATGCTCCTTGTCACCTTCTCATAAAGCATATCATCTTTCTTGACAAAGGCAAAAGTCGGGTATTGGGTCTTGGTAAGGTTGCGATCTCTAAGGACATACACATGGACAAAGTCATGCTTGTTGAGTCCTTAGGATACAACCTCATGTCGATCTCAATGCTTTGTGATCTTGATATGGTTGTTATCTTTGGCAAATATCGTTGTGTTGTGATTATGGGTGACAATTCCAAAGTCTTGAAGGCTTTAGGAGAGGAGATTTGTATATTGTTGATTTCTCTCTGAGACCACAACCAGCCGTGTCTACTTGCAAAAGCTTTAGAAGGCTGGCTATGGCATCGGTGACTTGGTCACATAAGCATGAGAATTTGAACACTCTTGCAAAGAAGAAGCATGTCATTGGCATTGAGAATGTCAAATTCCTCAAGGATCACTTGTGCGGAGCTGTGAAGCTGGAAAAATGACCAAGGCCAAGCATCCAGCGAAGACTATCATGACCACTACCGTCCTTGAATTGCTTCACATGGACCTCTTTGGTCCTAATCATTACTCAGCTATCATTAATGATGCATCTCTATGGCTTTGTTATTGTTGATGATTACTCTCGTTACACATGGGTACACATTGTTACTTACAAAATATAGTGCAGGGAAGTCCTCAAGCGATTTTCCTCGAGGGCTTCAACTAACTTTGGTGTGAAGATCAAACACATCGGAGGGTGATAATGGAACTGGGTTCAAGAATTCCGGTCTTGATGCCTATCTTGATGAACTTGGTATTACTCATGAGTTATCTGCTCCCTATACTCCTCGTGAGAATGGCGGCATGGGCGAAGAACAGAACTCTTGTTGAGATGGCTGCGCACTATGCTTGATGAATACAAAGCGCCTAGTCGTTTTGGATTGATGCAATTGATCTGCGTGCCACATCATCAGCAGTATATCTTCACAAATTCTTCAAGAAGACGCCTATGAACTCCTCAGCGACAAGAAACCCAATGTAAGTTATTTCAAAGTCTTGATTGCTAAATGCTGGATTAGAGATCCTCATCACAATTCTAAATTTGCACGAAAGCACATGAAGGTTTTATGCTTGGTTACGGAAAGGACTACGCACACCTATAGAGTCTTCAACATCAACTCTTCACAAGATTGTTGACTGTAGATGTGGTTCGATGAAACTAATGGCTGTAAAGAGCACCTACCTACGTGTTAGATGAACCAGCTCTGAGGAATCTATCAAGTTCAAAGGCAGCTGAGGATGTCATTCCTCTTGAAGGAATTCATTCCGATACCACGAAGAACGTCGAGCTGATGCACTGAAGATAATCTTTGAAGACAATGGTCTTTGAGGAAAATGATCAAATTCCTCGAAGACAACCAACTCATCCTCGCGTTGCAAAAAGAAGTACAAGTTGACAAGAATCATCGATGACATTGAGCGCCGGGTCCTCTCTGCGCTCAAAAGCTTCACATTTATCTAACTTTTGTGGGCACTATGCTTTTGTCTACATCACGAGCCCACTAAGGTAGATGAAGCATTCTGGAACACAGAGTGGATTCAGGCCATGCAAGAAGAATTACATCGATTCGAGCTCAACAATGTGCAGGAACTGGTAAAGCGTCAGATCCTCATAGCACATAATATCATTGGCACAAAGTGGATCTACCGCAACAAGCAAGATGAAAATGGCCTTGTGGTGAGGAATAAAGCACGACTTGTAGCTCAAGGCTACACAGGTTGAAGGAATTGATTTGATGAAACTTTTACTGTTGCTAGACTTGAGTCTATTAGCTATATTACTCGCCTATGCTAACCATCACAATATCACTTTATATCAAATGGATGTGAAAAGTGCATTCCTCAATGGTAAGCTTGAGGAAGAAGTATATGTTGCTCAACCCCAGGTTTGAAGATCCAAGAATCCCGACAAAGTCTTGAGACTCAACAAGGCCCTCTATGGTCTCAAACAAGCCCCCAGAGGTGGTATGATACTTGAAGGAATTCTTACGTGAAGAATGGCTTCACACCGGTTCACTCGACCCTACTCTCTTTACTAAATCATATGATGGTGAACTGTTTGTGTGCCAAATATCGTTGATGATATTATCTTTGGCTATCTTGACCAGCGTTATAGTGATGAATTTGCCTATATGATGAATGAAGAATATCAAATGTCTATGATGGGAGAGTTGAAATTCTTCTTAGGTCTTCAAATTAATCAACAACACAATGGCATATTCATATCTCAGGAGAAATACCTCAAAGATGTCTGAAGAAATTGGCATGCAAGATTGCAAAGCGTCAAAATTCCTATGCCCACAAATGGCCATCTATGCCTTGATGAAAATGGTTTGACTTGATCACAAGGTATACGCTCCATGATTGGTTCTCTATTGTACTTATGTGCATCTAGGCCGGATATAATGCTTAGTGTTTGCATGTGTGCCCGATTTCAAGCTACACGAAGAATCACACCATAAGGCTGTGAAGCATATTCTTGATATTTAGCTCACACACCAACACTAGGATTATGGTACCCCAAGGGCTCTACTTTTGATCTCATTGGATATTACGACTCGACTATCTTGGTGATCGTGTGGACATAAGTTAACATCTGGTACTTGTCATTTCCTCGGACGATCTTTGGTCTATTGGTCCTCGAAGAAAGCGAGCTGCGTATCCTTTGTCTCTGCGGAAGCTGAATACATTCTTTGTTGGCTCGTGTTGTGCTCAATTCTTTGTGGATGAAGCAAACTCTCAGGACTACAGCATCAACGTGAAGAATGTGCCTCTCTTGTGACAATGAGAGTGCCATCAAGATTGCTCACAACCCAGTTCAGTACACTCGAAGACAAAGCACATTCAAATTCGTCATCATTTTCTTTGTGATCATGTGTTGAAGGCGACATCTCCATCGAGCATGTGAAGGCTGAAGAACAGCTAGCGATATCTTCACTAAGCCCTTGGATGAGAAGAGATTTAGCAAGTTGCGGTGTGAGCTAAATATCTTAGAATCTTGAGCGTTCTTTGAAAAGGACACATCCGACACTTATGCAAAATTGATGACTTAGATGTGCAACACATGAAGAAGCGTTTTCTTCAATCAATGAAGAATAACACTCTAAGTGTGTGAAGAAATTAATGAAGAATTTGATTCTCAGAACCCTCGACAATGTGTTGCGGTGTGAAATCATCATTCTTATCTGATGGAGTCACGCCACCACCAAAGTTGAAAATCTTCAATTTGAGTTTTCCTCAGTTTTGAGATTCTTGATTTTTCAAATTCTTCAACTTTGCAAAATCTTCACTGTTTCCGTCGTTTTTCTTCATTGGCTATATATATATATATATATATATATATATATATATATATATATATATATATATATATATATATATATATATATATATATATGGGTTTATGTCCTCTACAGCATTCACTTATGGCTATTTCTTCAAGTCGTTTTTTTTGCTAAGTGAATGTGATCGGACCCTTCCCCCTCTATGCTATACTCAACCCAATCTATTCACAAATTCTTCATGTGCGTTCTATTTGAAACTCGTTCAAAATCTTCACTGTGTCCTTGTCATTTGAAGAAATTGCGAGCGGAACTTTAAAACTGATCTTATCCAAACTTTGGTTTTGCCGCTCAAACCGTTCGCATCCCGATGCATCATTTTACTCACCCACGATCATTACGATCTCCACTACGATGCGTGGGTGACACATGTCGTGAGAAGGAAAATGGTGAGACACGTTAAAGTCCTAAATCTTGAGCGAACAGTTTTCTTGCCTCTATAAATACCCCTCTCCATCCTCACTTCTTTTACTCCGCTCAACCTCTCTCTCCCGTTGAGCTCCTCAAACCCTAAGCGCCGCTTCTCCATAAATCGCGCAGTGAGGAAGAGCTTCCTGCCTCGACCTTCGCGTGGCGATACTCACGCCATTGCGGAAATCCTCACTCCGCCCTTGCCGTAGCTGTCTTCCTCTCGCCAAGTTAGGCGTGGAAGATCTGAGCGAGCGAGCTTCACATCTACAACACCAGTTAGTCGTGTTCTTCATTTAGGGTAAATAAAAGTTACTTTTACTACCCTCGTTGATCCAAATTTTACACTACAAAATCTTCAAAGGTGTTTTATTCTTCAAATCCTCACACAAACACCTCACTAGTTATATGCTCTTGATTCGTTTCTCTAAGCAATCATTTTTCTTCAAGATTCCTCAATTGTGTGGATCCTCGATCTGGTACAACTCTGGAACCTAAGAAAAAGAAGCAGCTTAGTGAAATTCTTCAAACTCATCTGGTCAAAATCCTCAAAACTTGTTCTTTTTGAAAAACCTTAGAGCATATGACCTCTCAAATTCCTCGCAACTATACTCTGTTCACAGGTACTCATGTCATTTCTGAATCACTAGGTTCTCATCAACTTAACTCATTTGCAGCGTTCCTCGAAGAAAAGTTGCATACTTCTTGGAGAATTCGTTTGTTCAAATTCCTCAATTTGAAGAATATGGCGGAAGGAAAGAAGCCACGAGAAAGGAGGAAAGAGGCTGAGGTCATGACGCGTTTGAAATCGAGAAATATATGCTGATTATTGCACGAGATGAAGCGAGTTAAGGAAAGAACAAAAATCAGCGCAAGATGCGCATCCAAAGAAGATTGAGCGGAGATGGGCATGGGAATGGAGGAATACGATATGTAACTCAAAGTACATGAAGAAATTCGCTCAATCCTCCATGCCCAAAGAGCTCCATTATTTTGTGCCGAAGCTGACCCACCAGCATCAAGCGTGGTGAGGACTTCTGAAGAATGGGCCAGCGCCAAGCCAAGTTGGCAAGACAAGCCAATGAGGCGGTGAGGAAATTCAATGAGGACTCTGCTACTCTGCTGCCCTCGAGGCCTCTGTTAAGCCAAGAAAATCTATGGCAAAGAAACCCGCTCACAAGCCAAGTGCTTCACCAGCAGTGCCCTCACAGCCAAGTTCCTCAGGACATTGCCCTCACGGCCAATTCCTCATGCTGCCCTGCTCCTCCAAAATCCTCGGCAGCTCCTCCCAAGTCCTCGGCCCGGTTCCGACAAAGTCCTCGGCTTTTGTGCATCGGCCCACGTGCCAAGGGACTGAGCTTCTCCATTGCCTCTGGTGTCTCGGCAAGTTCCTCGGCTGCACCAAAGTCTTCATCTGGCCGGACTCTGCTGAAGACTAAGGCCCCACGGTGGGCGAGGTCCTCGGCCAAGTCCAAGAAGAAACAAATCGCTTTCCAAGAGCCACACGAAGATGATGAGGGTGATGATGATGAACTTACGGAAATCATCGAGAGATGTCAAGAAGCCGCTAGAGCCAAAGGCACATCGTGCCTCTGTTATTGGATCAGGAAAATCCTCGATTATATAGATCTACGGCACAAGGATCCAAATACTATGCCTGATTTTCATCGACCCTGGACAAAGTCATATGTTGACCCATTTCATCACTGAAGAAATGGAAGTTTGAAAAGGCAAGAGAGATCAAGAAAGCTCAATCTGAGAAAGGAAAGTTCTGAAGAAAAGCGTTGTCAAAATGGCGCTGAGGAACTTCTCAAGGTCGAATGAAATCAAGCCCTCGGCAAAAACTTGATGCTTATTATCTTTGATTGGCAAGGAGCAAGAGTCGATTAAATCAACTGACGTGAAGAAGTTCACAATGTTGCTGCTAGCGCAACATGAAAATTCCTCGGTGGAGCCTCAGCTCAACCATTGAAAACATGCTACCAACGGCTGGTGAAGTTCAGAACTCTTTGAAGAAAATGCTAGTTCGAGTGATGATCTCATTCCGATTGTGAAGAAATTGCGGGGCATCCACTAGTGAGTGCGCTGAAGAAACTGAACAAGTCAGGCAAGCTGCATCGATTGCTTTGAGAAAATCAACCAGATTCCTCGGCTCCTCATTGCCAACACCAACTCAATTCTTCCATCTGCCTCGATGTGAAGAAGACCAAAGCTGCGAGCGAGACTCTTTGTGAAGAAGCGAGAAAGCATCAATTGCGTCAAATTCTTCACTGCGAAGAAAATGAAACCAATGACCAGCTCCTTTGAAAATCAATTGATCTTTGTTCCAATTTCCTCAATTCCATCAAAGGACCTTGTTACTTTTGATGAGAATTATGTGATCCCAAGCGGATCGATGAAGAAAATCATTACGCTGCCCGTGGAGCAGATTGATGAAGAAATTGAAGTGGAAGCAATCCCTTCAACCCCAATCACTTCCTCACCCATGCCTCGGTTCACAGTGAAGAGGCGGTGTTGAGAACGAAGAAGATGTGGATATTGGAAGCACAAGCGCCGGTGATGAGCGATGACTTTTGGGAAAATCGGCATCCAAATTCTCCACTCTTCACCCCAATCCAACAGATACCTGGTCCACTGCTCTCTTTGTTCAAATGGGCTCTGAAGAAACTCATCCCACTTCATCATCCATGAAGAAATTCCAGCCACTAAGCTGATGAACCTGTTGTTCTTGATCCTCGGTACTGCACTGTTGAGGAACAAAATTCCTCACTGAAGAACACGAGATTGCGATTCGAGTGCGTGATGCAACTCGCGACACTCCTTTGCCAAAGCCAAAGGATCCCTTCTCAACAAAGCAAAGTTCAAGGCTGAAGACTTCTTGGTGACACGTATTCTTCACTGATTACAATCCATATGATTACGCTTTCGCATAAGGAAGAGGCGTTTACGGACTGCCCGTGCAAGCCAATTTCTATTCCTCGGTGCTTTTCAATAAAGACAAAGTCTTGATCATGCTCATATTCCTCATGTGGACATGGAGTCTCTGCCGGACTTGAGCAGTCCTCGGTGTTCTTCACGGCCGCAGGACTTCTGAATTTCTGCGATATCTGTGATTGGAATGAAGAACTCATTCTTCAATTCTATACAACGCTGCACATCTTTGGAGCCTTGAAGGCGTGAACTCATGGGTATTAGTTGGATGTGCGAAATACTCACTACAAAGGCACCAGACAAGCTGAATTGCCGTGCTCTACCACTCGGTCCTCCACTTGATGGTGCTCGTTGTATCTACAACAAACCAGAACTTTCAAATCACTATATGCAAGTCTTGATGAAGCCTTTGAAGCCAAGGCAGGCCCCAAGAACCAAATTCCTCGTCAAGGAATTATTGTATGTGCCTCGGACTGTCTATCGGATTACAGCGAAGACAATGAGTCCTATCAAAGGCCCGACTAGAATGATGAAGAAGTCGTTGGCATCATGAAGAATATGCTTTTCAACATCATTCACGGCGTTCCGTCAACTTCCATGATTTCTTCATGAGGACTCGGCAAACATTGCTATGTCACCATTTGAGCTGAAGCCTTATCGCCTTGGATAATGAGATTCATCGGGACAAGGTCTTCACTCAACTACAAGGCTGATACAACTTGAACCACTGCAGCTACTTGCCCCGATTGAAGTCCTCAAGCGGACATTTACCTCAGGTGATGACAAGGGCAAGGCTCTTGCTGTGATCGATGAAGAGCATTCGTCCATTGGATGGACAGTTTAGAAAGCAGCATCCTACTCCACCAATGATGACTACGCCACATGACTCTTGCATAAATACCTCGGTCAAGCAAAGTCCTCAAGCTCGCACCCGGGTGATGCCCGATCGTGAGTTACTCCTCGGTCTTGAAGGTTGATCGCAATCATAAATGGGTCAGCGTCGAGTTTGGTTCAATTCTTCACAACATGACCTCAACACACAATGCGGTGAAGAAAAACCACTACTACCTCCATGAAACCTTCAAGCGCTTTTGGGCTGTTCTTTCACATGTCTCTGAGTCTGATGGAAGAACTTTGGTGATCTGCACCCCTCAGAAGAAATACAAGAAGGTCAAAGTTCCTTCCTTGGTGGCCAGCCCTATTCTTCATCGCGCGACAGCGATGAAAATGAAGACTTGGATGACACCTTGGCAGGCCCTACTACAACAACCGACCCCAACAACGGCTGGCTCCTTCTTCAACTTGAAATTCTTGAGCGTTAGTCCTCGGTTTCGATCCTTTTGGTCATTCGATGACAAAGGGGAGAAATTTGAGTTAGTCTTCAAGCGGGTCTATTATATGGGCAATTTATTTTGTTAAGTTACAACTCTCGTTCTTACGAAACTTTTATTGGATCGAGTTGTAATCTTAAACCCGATGGTGCTTTGATATTACGATGCCTTTGTGCTCTTGCACTAATGCACGATTCTCTTGAGCTTCTTGAGCTCACGATACTCTTGATCGTTATTTTGCATGCTTATTCCTCATTAATGTTATAGCATGCATGCTGAATTACATCAAGCACCATATTTCATCATGCATTTCAAATTCTTCATATTATATGTCAAATGCGTGTATGAATTACAAGATATAGGGGGAGATCTCCATGATTCAACTCTTCAAATGTGCATTGCCTCAAAAGCAAATTCCTCACTATGCACATCTTCAGGGGGAGTTTTTCTATATCTTGCAATCAAATTCCTCAATATCAGTATTTACACTTCATATGTTTATCCCGTTGAAAACTTAACCTATATTGTCATCAATCACCAAAAGGGGGAGATTGTAAGTGCATCTAGTGCCCTTAGTGATTTTGGTGTATTGAAGACTTATAGGTTAAGGAACTAATCGTTTGTGAGTGTACACAGGTCTATAAGTCTATGAGGAGTTTGATATTTGAGAGAAAGTCGACCCCTAAAAATGAAGTTCTTGTTGAAGACTTTGATATTTGAAGACTTTACGAAGACTTTGAAAGTGAAGAAATTGGTGTGACCTTGAAGACTTGGTATTCATTTGAGGAACATGAAGCGTGAAGACTTTTGTTTTTCGTAGTTTCATTTTCTCTTTCTTGAGTCATAGGAAACAATCGTCTTGTTAAAGAATTCGAGGAAATACTAAGGAAAAATTTCCATGTGATGCTCAACTCAAAATCCTACACCTACCAATCCCTTGAGTGAAGCCTTTGGAAATCTCATACGATTCAGTCAATTTCTTGATGTGGAGGCAGAAGTTCTTACGATCATTTGAGAATTTATACTGGCGAGGAGTTAGGAATTCGCCGGTCTTGGATTGCCTACGATGTGAGAACATGATAGCCACGAGAATTTGAGATTCAAATTTCCGACCGTTCTTTGTTCTTGGCAACTGTCCCAAAATATCTTATCCACCTAACGGTCATATCATTGAAGGCATTTATGTCTTATCATGTCGGGCTGCTCCCTAGGCTATAAATGCACCCCTACAACCACTAGCGGTTGGCTGCTCAAGAGAACTTGACACTTGTCATTTGAGAGCAACTCATCCTCAGGGACTTTGGCGAAAATCATCAGTGAGGAAAAACCCAAAAACCAAACCCTACAAACCCAAAGTGATTGAGCATCATGAAGATTGATCTGTGTGGATCCGATGCTTGTTACCTTTGAAGATTGTGCTTCTTCCAGACGGTTAGGCGTCATGGTCTAGAAACATCAAGAGGAATTGTGGATCGCTTGGTGACCAAGTCATGTGAAGGTTTGGAAATCGCTGAAGACTTACCACGAGTGATTGGGCGAGTGCAGTGTGACCTTAGTTCAAGGAGAATCTGGTGAGGACTTGGTGTCTGAGCTGCGTGCTCAGCGATTGGAGTGTCAGGACTGTGTGTCCCTCGAGTTTAAATACTCGGCCGCTCAACCAGACGTACAAGCCCAGAGACAGCAGTTGGAACTAGTCTACCAAATCATTGTCTTCACCAACCTAACAGTTTCTATTTCCTCCAACCCTTTCATTTCCTCATTATTGTGTTGAGTGTTTGTTCCATATCTGTGTTTGAAGACTTTGACTAAAGACTTTCTCAATTTCCTCGGTTCAATTTCTTGATTTCTTTGTCTTCATCTTGTGCTATCCTGTGTTTCGCTTTACGTACTCTTTGTTTGTCTTCATTTCATCATGATGACCATGCCCGCATTCTCATATGCTTACTTCTGAGTACTTATTCCGCTGCAAGTAGTTCTTCGCTAAGGAATTTCCTCACCGGCAAATTCCTCAGTGAAGAATTCATAAAATCACCTATTCACCCCCCTCTAGTCGATATAACACACTTTCAAGGCTGAAAGGCATAGGAGCTCTTGGCAAATCCTGGCATTGACCTTGAGAATGGCTGCAAAGAGGAAGAAGTCTTCAACTGACCAAGCTGCACCTTCAAGGCAGGAAGAAACCCGCATAGTCTTCCCCAAGCAGCATGGTGGCTCGAAGCCAAAGTCCGTTCAACCACTTACGAAAAGAAGAAGGCGAAGGGCTAGAGGCTAAGCCGGAAAAAGGAAAAATCACAGCGCCTCGATCTGCTCCCTCAAGAAGAAGCTCAAGACCAAGAAGAATCGAGGCTGCTCCCACAGGCCCTTGGTTGTTGAACCCATTTCGATGGTTAGTCCTGCATCACCGCAACCCAAGAATTCTAGCATGACTGTTCATGAGCACCTGCTTCCTGAGAGGCTCCCCGAAGGCTGAAGAGATACCCGAGTTGATCCCATCACTGCTGAAGACGATAGTCACCATGACAATGTTGAAGATGATGAAGTTCTTCCTCAAATCGAGGTACAATGTGGTATCATACCGCCTATTAAATGCGAACAGCGAAATCATCGACATTGAATCGTCCCTCGGCGCCAATTGCTCGAGAGATGCTTCATGGGCTGATCGCGCAACAAGAAGACTCCCTAATACTCCCCAACAACAAGTCCTCCCCAACAACAAGTCACTCCCCAACAACAAGTCCTCCCCAACAACAACGGCAAGAAGAAGAGGAAGACTTTGAGGCCCGAGCAACCCCCACTCTCAAAAGGCGTCGCCCGACATTTCCTGAGCCATAAGGTCGAAAGCCTCAAGTATCTCTCGAGCGTTCGGAAGGAGAAGTGCACCACCAACTGTTTGCCCGTCAAGTGTTTTCAAAAGCCACTCCAACTATGAATGTCTTGATGCAAGCCAAAGCTGCACAAAGACAATCCATTTACATCGGCCGAAGACACCCAAGAAGAAGGCGTGTCCCTACACCCCACGTAATTGAAGAATTATTCATGATATCAACGTGCCAATGCCCGACCCTCCGGCTCCTCAAGTGGAGGTTGAAAACATTGAGGCTGCCACCTCCAACACCAATGAAGCTAATGGCGTGGTCATGGAAGCAAATGTGGAGCTGCACCAACTGTGACTCTGAAGCCAATGAAGGAAATGTGCAGAAGCCAATGAGGCAAGCTGCTCCCGAAGCATGCTCTTTGGCAACTGATACCTCGGTTGTTGCCCTGCTCGATTCCGCCACCAAGGCCCTACACAATTGAGCAAGCATACAACTATGGTAAGCTAATCACGATAAGATGGCCTGTTACGGTCCCTCCGCCTCATGCCTCTGGTCCTCGGTTTGAATATCATATTGCGCATAGGCCTCGGGTCCGAAGCCAAAAGCCAAGGCGCCAAGGTTTCGAACCTGCCACCTCTGAGTTCTTTCAATGCAAATGGCTTCAAAGCCCACAACACTTTCTTTAATGAGCAAAGAACCCTACACAAGGCCAAGGATATCATCGACCGTTTGGAGCTATCGACAGCAAGCTATTACTCATGCGTTACTGTATGATCAAGGCGCATTTTCCCTCATATCGCCTCGAC
>JAHIAM010004854.1:0-35251 GCA_021605205.1 Aegilops longissima
GAATTTAGCAACGAAAATCTTGCCCTCGGATCTGTGATAGAAGGTGTACCCAATAGTCTCTTTTGGGTATCCTATGAAGACACATTTCTTCGATTTAGGTTCGAGCTTATCTGGTTGAAGTTTCTTCACATAAGCATCGCAGCCCCAAACTTTAAGATACGACAACTTTGGTTTCTTGCTAAACCGTAGTTCATAAGGTGTCGTTTCAACGGACTTTGATGGTGCCCTATTTAACGTGAATGCAGCCGTCTCTAAAGCATAACCCCAAAACGATAGCGGTAAATCAGTAAGAGGCATCATAGATCGCACCATATCTAGTAAAGTACGATTACGACGTTCAGACACACCATTTCGTTGTGGTGTTCCGGGTGGCGTGAGCTGTGAAACTATTCCGCATTGTTTCAAATGCAGACCAAACTCGTAACTCAAATATTCTCCTCCACGATCAGATCGTAGAAATTTTATTTTCTTGTTACGATGATTTTCCACTTCACTCTGAAATTCCTTGAACTTTTCAAATGTTTCAGACTTATGTTTCATCAAGTAGATATACCCATATCTGCTCAAATCATCTGTGAAGGTGAGAAAATAACGATACCGCCGCGTGCCTCAACATTCATTGGACCACAAACATCAAGTATGTATGATTTCCAACAAATCCTTTGCTCATAGTTACGGAAGCGGCGTTTTAGTCATCTTGCCCATGAGGCACGGTTCGCAAGTACCAAGTGATTCATAATCAAGTGATTCCAAAAGTCCATCGGTATGGAGTTTCTTCATGCGTTTTACACCGATATGACCCAAGCGGCGGTGCCACAAATAAGTTGCATTATCATTATCAACTCTGTATCTTTTGGTTTCAACACTATGAATATGTGTATTACTACTATCGAGATTCAATAAAATAGACCACTCTTCAAGGGTGCATGACCATAAAAGATATTATTCATATAAATAGAACAACCATTATTCTCGACTTAAATGAATAACCGTCTCGCATCAAACAAGATCCAGATATAATGTTCATGCTTAACGCTGGCACCAAATAACAATTATTTAGGTCTAAAACTAATCCCGATGGTAGATGTAGAGGTAGCGTGCCGACCGCGATCACATCGACTTTGGAACCATTTCCCACGCGATCGTCACCTCGTCCTTAGCCAATCTTCGCAATCCGTAGTTCCTGTTTCGAGTTGCAAATATTAGCAAGCAGAACCAGTATCAAATACCGGTACTCTGCGAGTATTAGTAAGGTACACATCAATAACATGTATATCACATATACCTTTGTTCACCTTGCCATCCTTCTTATCCGCCAAATACTTGGGGCAGTTCCGCTTCCGGTGTCGATCGCTTGCGGTAGAAGCACTGAGTTTCGAGCTTAGGTCCAGACTTGGGTTTCTTTTCTTGAGCAGCAACTTGTTTGCTGTTCTTCTTGAAGTTCCCCTTCTTCTTCCCTTTGCCCTTTTTCTTGAAACTGGTGGTCTTGTTAACCATCAAAACCAGGCTCGGATGCCACTGTTGGGGAACGTAGTAATTTCAAAAAAATTCCTACGCACACGCAAGATCATGGTGATGGCATAGCAACGAGAGGGGAGAGTGTATGTCCACGTACCCTCGTAGACCGTAAGCGGAAGCGTTATAACAACGCGGTTGATGTAGTCGTACGTCTTCACAATCCGACCGATCCAAGTACCGAACGCACGGCACCTCCGAGTTCAGCACACGTTCAGCTCGATGGCGATCCCGGACTCGATCCAGCAAACTGTCGGGGATGAGTTCCGTCAAGACGACGGCGTGGCAGGCGATGATGATGCTTCACCGCGCGCGAGGCTTCGCCTAAGCTCCATGACGATATGACCGAGGTGGAATATGGTGGAGGGGGCACCGCACATGGCTAAGGAGCGATCACGTAGATCAACTTGTGTGTCATGGGGTGCCCCTGCCCCGTATATAAAGGAGGGAGGGGAGGTGCGGCCGGCCCTCCTAGGGTGCGCCGAGGAGTCCTACTCCCACCGGAGTAGGACTCCCCTCTGCCTTGTTGGAGAAGGAAAGGGGAGGGAAAGAGGAAGAGGCGCCGCCCCTCTCCTTGTCCTATTCGGACTAGGGGTGAGGGGCGCGGCCTGCCCCTGCCGCCCTCCTCTTCTCCCTTATGGCCCATTAAGGCCCAACATCCCCGGAGGTTCAGTAACCCGGTGTTAGGAAAATTCCGATTTCATCCGGAACCATTCCGATATCAAATATAGGCTTCAATATATCAATCTTTATGTCTCGACCATTTGAGACTCCTCGTCATGTCCGTGATCACATCCGGGACTCGAACAAACTTGGTACATCAAAACTTGTAAACTCATAATAAAGCATCATCGTAACGTTAAGCGTGCGGACCCTACGGGTTCGAGAACTATGTAGACATGACCTAGAACTATTCTCGGTCAATAACCAATAGCGGAACCTGGATGCCCATATTGGTTCCTACATATTCTTCGAAGATCTTTATCGGTCAAACCGCATAACGACATCGTTGTTCCTTTGTCATCGGTATGTTACTTACCCGAGATTCGATCGTCGGTATCCAATACCTAGTTCAATCTCGTTACGGTAAGTCTCTTTACTCGTTCCGTAATACATCATCTCACAACTAACTTATTAGTTGCAATGCTTGCAAGGCGTATGTGATGTGTATTACCGAGAAGGCCTAGAGATACCTCTCCAGACAATCGGAGTGACAAAACCTAATCTCAAATCGCCAACCCAACATGTACCTTTGGAGACACCTGTAGTACTCCTTTATAATCACCCAGTTACATTGTGACGTTTGGTAGCTCCCATAGTGTTCCTCCGATGGCAGGAGTTGCATAATCTCGTAGTTACGAGGAACATGTATAAGTCATGAAGAAAGCAATAGCAATATACTAAGCGATCAAGTGCTAGGCTAACGGAATGGGTCATGTCAATCACACCATTCTCCTAATGATGTGATCCCATTAATCAAATGACAACACATGTCTATGGTTAGGAAACATAACCATCTTTGATTAATGAGCTAGTCAAGTAGAGGCATACTAGTGACTATATGTTTGTCTATGTATTCACACATGTATTATGTTTCCGGTTAATACAATTCTAGCATGAATAATAAACATTTATCATGATATAAGGAAATAAATAATAACTTTATTATTGCCTCTAGGGCATATTTCCTTCATTGCCTACACTTCCAGCATTCATTTTCTAAGAGAGAACCACCTACTCATGTGTTGAGACCAAGACATTCGAATCCAACTACAAGAATCTTGATCTCTAGCCTTCCCCAAGTTGCTTTCCACTCAAATTATATTTCCACCATATCCAAATCTATGAGAGAGAGAGAGAGAGTTTAGTGTTGGGGAGACTATCTTTTGAAGCAGAAGAGCAAGGAGTTCATCATCAACACACCATCTATTACCTTTTGGAGAGTGGTGTCTCCTAGAATTGTTAGGTGTTACCTGCGAGCCTCTGTCAAGATTGTGGAGTTGAACCAAGGAGTTTGTACGGGCAAGGAGATCGCCTACTTCGTGAAGACCTGCCCTAGTGAGGGAGGTCCTTCGTGGGCGATGGCCATGGTGGGATAGAAAAAGTTGCTTCTTCATGGACCCTTCATGGGTGGAGCCCTCCGTGGACTCGCGCAGCCGTTACCCTTTGTAGGTTCAAGTCTCCATCAACGTGGATGTACGATAGCACCACCTATCAGAACCACGCCAAAAATCTCTATGTCTACATTCAAACTCCTCCCCTTCAAACTCCTCCCCTTTACCTTCATATGCAATGATTTACATTCCGCTGCTATACTCTTGGAATTGCATGTGTAGGTTGATTGCTTGACTTGTGGTAAGTTGCTAAAATCTGCCAAGACTTAAAATTAGGAAAAGGCCAGATTTTTATTTGGTCAAGTAGTCTAATCACCCCCCTCTAGACATACTTTCAATCCTACAAGTGGTATCAGAGTTTTGGTCTCCATTTGCCTTGATTTCCATAGCTTTGGTGATCATAGCCTTGGTTTCACAACCTAGGAGAGTATGGCGTCTTGCTAGGGAAATTACCATCGTAGAAGTCCTTACTTTGATGGTCCTAATTTTGCTAGTTGGAAGCATAAGGTGAAAATGCATATTCTTGGACATAACCCCGCCGTTTGGGTTATTGTGTGTATTGGCTTTCAAGGTGAATTATTCGATGGGAGATAACCGAATCATGAAGCTACCGTGGAAGAATTTAAGATGTTGCAATACAATGCTCAAGCTTGCGATATCCTCTTCAACGGATTGTGCCCCAAAGAATTCAACAAAATCAGCCGTATTGAGAATGCAAAGGAAATTTGGGATACTTTGATTGATATGCACGAAGGTACCGACTCCGTCAAGGAATCAAATTGGATGTGCTTCAAAGTCAGCTTGACAAGTTCAAAATGAAGGATGGTGAAGGTGTCGCTGAAATGTACTCTAGGCTTGCTCTCATCACAAATGAGATTGCCGGCTTAGGAAGTGTAGAGATGACCGACAGATTCATCAGCAGAAGATCCTAAGAGCCTTGGATGGAAAATATGATACCATGTGCATTTTGATCCAAATGATGCCCAATTACAAAGATCTCAAGCCAACCGAAGTCAATGGAAGAATTGTTGCTCATGAGGTGTCACTCAAGGATAAAGAAGAGCCTTACAACAAGTCTAGTGGTGCTTACAAAGCCTCATGTGATGCTCCTACATCATCAAGTGAGAAACAAGCCTTCAATGAAGAACTGAGCCTAATGGTGAAGAACTTCAACAAGTTCTACAAGAGTAGAAGCAAAGAAAGAATTTCCAAGTTAAGGTCCTACAATGACAAAAGATCTTCTAGTCGTGAGCGTAATTGCTACAATTGTGGAAGACCCAGACACTACTCCAATGAGTGTACGGCTCCCTACAAAAGAGAAGAATCACATCCAGGGGAGAGAAGGAGTAGAGATGATTGTTATGAATGAAGAACCTCTCACAGAAGCAAGGATTTGGAAAGGAAGGACAAGTCATCAAGGAGCTAAAAAACGAAGACATCAAGCTCATGTTGGTGAATGGGTATCCGGCTCCGACTCCGACCATCACTCCGAGAGAAGTTATCACTCCGACTTTGAATATACTCAAGGTGAAGGTGTTGCCGGTCTAGCACTTGTGTCAACCAACTCCTATGACATTTTGACTCACCAAATGAAGGAATTGGAAGATGCTTCATGGCTAAAGGCCCAAAGGTATCACACCCAGAGTATGTTGATTTCAATAGTGATGAAGATGATTTGCTAGGTGATGATGATTTACTTGTTGACAACTCTAGTGATGAAAACTATGATGAACTTGCTATTAATCATGCTAATCAAGATAAAATGAATGACGATGATAAGAAGGAGATTGAGCGTCTAATTAAAGAACTAACCACTCTTAAGTTAGCTCATGAAACTACCTTAGAAGATCATCAAGAGCTTTTAAAGACTCATGAGAAGCTAAGCTTTGAAAAGCTCAACCTATTGCAAGAGCATGGGTTCTTAAAAGCAATCAATGATGATCTTCGTAAGAAAAGTTCTTCTTACATTACCAAGCGTTTACTCTTGTCTACTTACATGCCACAAGTAAAATCTAGCAACAAGAGTAAGAAAGATTCTTCATCTAGTAGTAACAATAGTCATGCTAAATCCAATATTGTTGCTTCTAGTTGTTCTCTTGATGCCACTAATGATTCTCTTAGCCAAGTTACATTTGAGCAAGAAAATATCTTATTAAAGGGAATTATAGAGAAAGGTGTTTACAAGAGCCTTGCCGGAAGTAAGCAAGTTGAGGAAATTGTACGCAAGCAAGGAAGGCACCGGAAGCATCAAGGCGTTGGTTTTGAACGAAAGTTCAATGCCAATGGAGTTGAGTGCGAAGAAGATCAATACCCCAAGACGAAGTTTCTTCCTCAACAAGAGAAGTATGATCCTACTTCCTTCAAGTGGACACAAGCTCAAGATGATCTTCCACCACAAGACCACAAGAAAAAAGGCAAGGACAGGCTTCAAGAGGAGATTGATGCATTTGAAGAAGCTCCCAAGGCCTTGGTCAAGTGGGTTCCCAAGACTACATCAAGTTCTACTTCATCAAGTACGACTACAACTCCAAGGATTCCCATCAAGTTGATGTGGATCCCGAAGAAGAAGAACTAGAGAGTTCTTGAGGGTGACTCCACTAACATACTTCACTCACATTTATTTTGGCAATGACAAGTGCAATCAACTTCCACATCTTGCACTAGTTCAAGGAGTCTCAAACCCGCTTGTTGGTAAGACAAGGGACAAGATAACCTAATGCTTTCATGGACATCATCTTGTGTGTACTTCACTCTATGTCTATGGATATCCTTGTTTGTTCCTTGTGGGACTAACCCATGTAGGTATTGAAAGTGCAACTCACTCCAATGGACTACTCCAAATGATCTACATCAACATTGAGCATCCACATATTCAACATCTACATGAAGTCATCATTGACAAAACCCAAGGTTAGTTCATTGCTACCTCTTGAGCACTGCGTTGGTTTTCCATTGAAGAGGAAAGCGTGATGCAGCACAGTAGCGTAAGTATTTCCCTCAGTTTTTGAGAACCAAGGTATCAATCCAGTAGGAGGCTATGCGCGAGTCCCTCGCACCTGCACAATACAAATAACTCCTCACAACCAACGCGATAAGGGGTTGTCAATCCCTTCACGGTCACTTACGAGAGTGAGATCTGATAGATATGATAGGATAATATTTTTGGTATTTTGTGATAAAGATGCAAAGTAAAAAGCAAAGGAAATAACTAAGTGTTGGAAGATTAATATGATGGAGATAGACCCGGGGGCCATAGGTTTCACTAGTGGCTTCTCTGAAGAGCATAAGTATTTTACGGTGGGTGAGCAATTCTTGTTAAGCAATTGATGAATTGAGCATAGTTATGAGAATATCTTGGTATGATCATGTATATAGGCATCACGTCCGAGACAAGTAGACCGACTCTGCTGCATCTACTACTATTACTCCACTCATCGACCGCTATCCAAGCATGCATCTAGAGTATTAAGTTCATGAAAACAGAGTAGCACGCCTTAAGCAAGATGACATGATGTAGAGGCATAAATTCATGCAATATGATAAAAACCCCATCTTGTTATCCTCGATGGCAACAATACAATACGTGCCTTGCTGCCCCTCATCACTTGGGAAAGGACACCGCAAGATTGAACCCAAAGCTAAGCACTTCTCCCATTGCAAGAAAGATCAATCTAGTAGGCCAAACCAAACTGATAATTCGAAGAGACTTGCAAAGATAACCAATCATACATAAAAGAATTCAGAGAAGATTCAAATACTGTTCATAGATCATCTTGATCATAAACCCACAATTCATCGATCTCAACAAACACACCGCCAAAAGAAGATTACATCGAATAGATCTCCATGAGAGAGGGGGAGAACATTGTATTGAGATCCAAAAACAGAGAAGAAGCCATCTAGCTACTAACTATGGACCCGAAGGTCTGAGGTAAACTACTCACACTTCATCGGAGAGGCTATGGTGTTGATGTAGAAGCCCTCCGTGATGGATGCCCCCTCCGGCGGAGCTCCGGAACAGGCCCCAAGATGGGATCTCGTCGGTACAGAAGGTTGCGGCGGTGGAATTAAGTTTTTGGCTCCGTATCTGATCGTTTGGGGGTACGTAGGTATATATAGGAGGAAGAAGTACGTCGGTGGAGCAACAGGGGGTCCACGAGGGTGGAGGGCGCGCCTGGGGGGAGGGCGCCCCCTACCTCGTGGCCTCCTGGAAGCTTCCTTAACGTAGGGTCCAAGTCTCCTGTATCATGTTCGGTGAGAAAATCATGTTGTCGAAGGTTTCATTCCGTTTGGACTCCGTTTGATATTCCTTTTCTGCGAAACTCAGAAATAGGCAAAAAACAGCAATTCTGGGCTGGGCCTCCGGTTAATAGCTTAGTTCCAAAAATAATATAAGAGTGGATAATAAAGCCCAATAATGTCCAAAACAGTAGATAATATAGCATGGAGCAATCAAAAATTATAGATACGTTGGAGATGTATCAAGCATCCCCAAGCTTAATTCCTGCTCGTCCAAGAGTAGGTAAATGATAAAAAAGATAATTTTTTATGCGGAGTGTTACTTGGCATAATTTCAATGTAATTCTTCTTAATTGTGGTATGAATATTCAGATCCGAAAGATTCAAGATAAAAGTTTATATCGACATAAAATGATAATACTTCAAGCATACTAACTAAGCAATTATGTCTTCTCAAAATAACATGGCCAAAGAAAGTTCATCCCTACAAAATCATATACTTTAGTCATGCTCCATTTTCGTCACACAAGAATGCTCTCATCATGCACAACCCGATGACAAGCCAAGCAATTGTTTCATACTTTAGTAATCTCAAACCTATAGCCTTTCACGCAATATATGAGCGAGCCATGCACATAGCACTATGGGTGGAATAGAATATGATGATGGGGTTATGTGGAGAAGACAAAAGGAGAAAGTCTCACATCAACGAGGCTAATCAATGAGCTATGGAGATGCCCATCAATTGATGTTAATGCAAGGAGTAGGGATTGCCATGCAACGGATGCACTAGAGCTATAAATGTATGAAAGCTCAACAAAAGAAACTAAGTGGGTGTGCATCCAACTTGCTTGCTCATGAAGACCTAGGTCACTTGAGGAGGCCCATCGTTGGAATATACAAGCCAAGTTCTATAATGAAAATTCCCACTAGTATATGAAAGTGATAACTCAAGAGACTCTCTATATGAAGAACATGGTGCTACTTTGAAGCACAAGTGTGGAAAAAAAGATAGTAGCATTGCCCCTTTTTATTTATTTTTTTGGGCCTTTTTTTATTTGGCCTTTCTCTCTTTTTTGGGACAATGCTCTATTAAATGATGGTCATCACACTTCTATTTATTTACAATTCAATGATTACAACTCGATACTAGAACAAAGTATGACTCTATATGAATGCCTCGTGATGTGCAGGATATGCAATGAACCAAGAGGGACATGTATGAAAGAATTATAAACAGTGGCTTTGCCACAAATACTATATCAACTACATGATCATGCTAGCAATATGACAATGATGAATGTGTCATGATAAACGGAATGGTGGAAAGTTGCATGGCAATATATCTCGGAATGGCTATGGAAATGCCATAATAGGTAGGTATGGTGGCTGTTTTGAGGAAGATATAAGGAGGTTTATGTGTGAAAGAGCATATCATATCACGGGGTTTGGATGCACGAGCGAAGTTTGCACCAACTCTCAATGTGAGAAAGGGTAATGCACGGTACCGAAGAGGCTAGCAATGATGGAAGGGTGAGAGTGCGTATAATCCATGGACTCAACATTAGTCATAAAGGACTCACATACTTATTGCAAAAATCTACAAGTCATCAAAAACCAAGCATTACGAGCATGCTCCTAGGGGGATAGATTGGTAGGAAAAGACCATCGCTCGTCCCCGACCGCCACTCATAAGGAGGACAATCAAAGAACACCTCATGTTTCAAATTTGTTACATAACGTTTACCATACATGCATGCTACAGGACTTGCAAACTTCAACGCAAGCATTTCTCAAATTCACAACTACTCAACTAGCATGACTTTGATATTATTACCTCCATATCTCAAAACAATCATCAAGCATCAAAAGTATTCAACACACTCATAAGAAAGTTTTTACTATTCTTGCATACCTAGCATATTAAGATTATTTAAGCAAATTACCATGCTATTTAAGACTCTCAAAATAATCTAAGTGAAGCATGAGAGATCAATAGTTTCTATAAAACAAATCCACCACTGTGCTCTTAAAAGATATAAGTGAAGCACTAGAGCAAAACTATATAACTCAAAAGATATAAGCGAAGCACAAAGAGTATTCTAATAATTTCCAAATCATGTATGGCTCTCTCAAAAGGTGTGTACAGCAAGGATGATTGTGGTAAACTAAAAAGCAAAGAATCAAATCATACAAGACGCTCCAAGCAAAACACATATCATGTGGTGAATAAAAATATAGCTCCAAGTAAAGTTACCGATGGAAGTAGACGAAAGAGGGGATGCCTTCCGGGGCATCCCTAAGCTTTGGCTTTTTGGTGTCCTTATATTATCTTGGGGGTGCCATGGACATCCCCAAGCTTAGGCTCTTGCCACTCCTTGTTCCATAATCCATCAAAAATCTTTCACCCAAAACTCGAAAACTTCACAACACAAAACTCAACAGAAATCTCGTGAGCTTCGTTAGCGAAAGAAAACAAAAGAACACTTCAAGGTACTGTAATGAACTCATTCTTTATTTATATTTGTGTTAAACCTACTGTATTCCAACTTCTCTATGGTTTACAAACTATTTGACTAGCCATAGATTCATCAAAATAAGCAAACAACACACGAAAAACAGAATCTGTCAAAAACAGAACAGTCTGTAGTAATCTGTAACTAACGCAAACTTCTGGAACTCCAAAAAATCAGCCAAAATAGGAAGACCTAGGAAATTTGTTTATTGATAATCAGCATTTTGAATCACTATTTTATCACGTTCTGATGATTTTTAACAATTGTTTTCGTGAACAGAAAGTTTCTGGAAATTTCTGCAAGATCAAATAACTAACATCCAAGAAGATCCTATAGGTTTAACTTGGCACAAACACTAATTAAAACATAGAAACACATCTAACCAGAGGCTAGAAAAAATATATATTCCTAAACAGAAGCAAAAAGCAAAAAACTAAAATAAAATTGGGTTGCCTCCCAACAAGCGCTATCGTTTAACGCCCCTAGCTAGGTATAAAAGCGAGGATAGATCTAGGTATTGCCATTTTTGGTAGGCAATCCGTAAGTGGCTCTCATGATAGATTCATATGGTAATTTTATTTTCTTTCTAGGGAAGTGTTACATACATTTCTTTAATGGAAACTGGAATCTAATATTCCCTTCCTTCATATCAATAATTGCACCAATTGTTCTATGGAAAGGTCTACCAAGAATACTAGGACATGAAGAATTGCAATCTATATCAAGAACGATAAATTCTACGGGCACATAATTCCTATTTGCAACAATAAGAACATCATTAATTCTTCCCATAGGTTTCTTAATAGTGGAATTCGCAAGGTGCAAGTTTAAAGAGCAATCATCAAAATCATGGAAACCTAGCAAATCACACAAATCAACGAAGCTATTTAGATGAGTAGCGGCATCTTCACTAGGAAGGCTGGCGAATTGATCTTTCATGACAAGATTCAACAAAGCAGCATTGATTTCACAAGATTCAGTATTGGTAAGAGGGGAAATCGGAGTGCTAAGGAAATCATTATTGTTGGTATTGGTAAAGTCACATAATTTGGTATTATCTTGAGCCATCGTGACAAGCAAGCAGTCCAACACACGAGCGAACAAAAAGCAAGCAAAAAAGAGGCGAACGGAAAAAGAGAGGGCGAATAAAATGGCAAGGGTGAAGTGGGGAAGAGGAAAACAAGAGGCAAATGGCAAATAATGTAATGCAGGAGATAAGGGATTGTGATGGGTACTTGGTATGTTGGCTTTTGCGTAGACTCCCCGGCAACGGCCCCAGAAATCCTTCTTGCTACCTCTTGAGCACTGCGTTGGTTTTCCCTTGAAGAGAAAAGGGTGATGTAGCACAGTAGCGTAAGTATTTCCCTCAGTTTTTGAGAACCAAGGTATCAATCCGGTAGGAGGCTACTGTGAGTCCCTCGCTTTTGCACAATACAAATAACTCCTCGCAACCAACGCGATAAGGGTTGTCAATCCCTTCACGGTCACTTACGAGTGAGATCGATAGATATGATAGGATAATATTTTGGTATTTTGTGATAAAGATGCAAAGTAAAAAGCAAAGGAAATAACTAAGTGTTGGAAGAGTAATATGATGGAGATGAACCACGGGGCCATAGGTTTCACTAGTGGCTTCTCACGAAGAGCATAAGTATTTTACGGTGGGTGAGCGAATTATTGTTGAGCAATTGTGAGAATTGAGCATAGTTATGAGAATATCTAGGTATGATCATGTATATAGGCATCACATCAAGAGACAAGTAGAGCGACTCATGCCTGCATCTACTACTATTACTCCACTCATCGACCGCTATCCGGCATGCATCTAGAGTATTAAGTTAGTGAAAATAGAGTAGCGCCTTAAGCAAGATGACATGATGTAGAGGATAAATTCATGCAATATGATAAAAACCCCATCTTGTTATCCTCGATGGCAACAATACAATACGTGCCTTGCTTCCCCTACTATCACTAGAAAAGGACACCGCAAGATTGAACCCAAAGCTAAGTGAGTGAGTCCCGGATTAGGGGGTGTCCGGATAGCCGGACTATGACCTTTGGCCGGACACCTGGACTATGAAGATACAAGATTGAAGACTTCGTCCCGTGTCCGGATGGGACTTTCCTTGGCGTGGAAGGCAAGCTTGGCGATACAGATATGTAGATCTCCTACCATTGTAACCGACTCTGTGTAACCCTAACCCTATTCGGTGCCTATATAAACCGGAGGGTTTTAGTCCGTAGGACGAATAACAATCATACCATCGGCTAGCTTCTAGGGTTTAGCCTCTCTGATCTCGTGGTAGATCTACTCTTATACTACCCATATCATCAATATTAATCAAGTAGGAGTAGGGTTTTACCTCCATCGAGAGGGCCCGAACCTGGGTAAAAACATCGTGTCCCTTGTGTCATGTTACCATCCGCCTAGACGCACAGTTCGGGACTGTCAGCATTCTGGGAACGGGGGTACCCAGACTTGCCTGCCTGCGGCCTGCGGCGTGGCTCAAGGGGTGGCCCATCAAGGCCCATCTTCATCAGCACAAGCTCAAGACTCTCGCGAGGGGCCAAGCCTCGCGGGGCGGACAACAGGAAGCTTCCTCAGGCACGGCCTCGTCAGGTTGGCTCGCGAGGAGGCGGAGAGATCAAGGCGGGGTACCTCACGAGGTGCCCATGACGCAAGCCATGACGACCAAAGGCGCCGGCGGGCGCCAGCCAGCAGTGTCCTCCTTTCCTCTTTGGTGCAAAGGAGCAAGCGCAGCAAGAGTATCAAGCAAAGGCATCCGTTTGATTGCAACAAGACCAAGACCGCCGCATAGCGGCAGGAAGGAAGTCATTGTTGAGCCCAAGCCGGCGTCACCACGAGCTTTTGACAAAGCGAGGGCCAACTTTAGTCGAGGATAAGTGTACTAGATGTTCCCCTTCAAAATGGCCAATTGTTGGCGCCCTTCCCGCTCAATATTTGGGAAGAGGCCCAGGGCCTTTGCCTATAAATAGGACTAGCCACCCACAGGGTAGAGGCAGCTTGATCCAGCATCCCAACCAACAGAGAGAGAGCGACTGAACTCCCCCTAGCAGTTCATCGCACCAGCCAAGAACAGACCCTCGCGAGGCTGTTCTTCCTTGTATTGTTCATCATCACCAGCCCCAGAGGCAATCCACCACACCACAAACTAGAGTGGGGTATTACACCACAATGGTGGCCTGAACTAGTATAAACCCTGTGTCTCTTGCGTTGATCTTTTCATAGCTTAGATCTTAGCGAGGCGGCGAGGTGCAGGTAGGTAGAGCGTGAAGTCTCCGCGCACACCCCAGTGTTCGAACCTAGAGGGTCTGCCGGAACCCGAAATCCGACAGGGACCCCCGTGGGCATCATTCATCATCGCGGACCCTCGTGGGCAAGGCGTTCCGCAGCGGTTTCTATTGGCCTACTGCGCTCAATGATGCCGTCAAACTGGTGAAGGCTTGCAAGGCCTGCCAATTCCATGCCAAGTAGATCCATCAACCGGCGGGAGGTCTGCAAACTATACCCCTCTCATGGCCATTCGCGGTCTGGGGGCTGGATATCCTGGGCCCGTTCCCTCGGGCGCCAGGGGGCTATCGCTACCTCTAGTCCCCGTGGACACGTTCACCAAGTGGGCTGAAGTGGAAGCCGTCCGCACCAACCCCGCAGGTTCTGCGGTCAAGTTCATCAAGGGCATCGTGAGCCGGTTCGGTGTGCCGAACCGCATCATCACCGACAACGGTTCGTAGTTCACCAGTAACCTTTTCAAAACATATTGTGCTAACCTTGGGACGCAGATATGCTACGCCTCGGTAGTGCACCCACGGAGCAACGGTCAAGCCGAGCGGGCCAACGCGGAGGTCTTGATAGGCCTCAAGACCAGAACATTCAAGAAGAAGCTGGAGGCCTGCGGCAGAGGCTGGTACGACGAGCTGTAGTCTGTGTTGTGGTCCATCCGCACAACCGCGACCAAGCCAACCGGCGAGACCCCATTCTTCCTGGTCTATGGAGCTGAAGCAGTCCTCCCTCACGAGGTCAGACGTCGTTCCGCACGGGTCCTGGCGTTTGACGAGGCGCAACAGGACGCCATGCGAGGGACAGTCCTAGTGCTGGGGGAGGAGCATCGACAGGAAGCCATGCTGCGAGCGGCAAGATACCAACAGGCGCTACGGCGGTACCACTGCCGCAACATCCGCCCCAGGACTCTCGAGGTAGAAGACCTCGTGCTCAGGCGGGTTCTCTCCAGGGAGGGACTGCATAAGCTCTCTCCCATGTGGGAGGGCCCGTTCAAGGTTGTTCATGTTTCCAGGCCCGGCTCCACGCGCTTGGAGACTCAGGAGGGGGTGCCCGTCCAGAACACGTGGAACATCCAGCACCTCCGGAGGTTTTACCCCTGAAAAGGCCCAGAGCCTGTGAAGAAGGCAAACGCCTGGGAAGCCGCTGCGTTTTGGAAAAGGCCCAGAGCCTGTGAAGAAGGCGAACGCCTGTGAAGCCGCTACGTTTTGGAAAAGGACTAGAGCCTGTGAAGAAGGCGAATGCCTGTGAAGCCGCTGCGTTTTGGAAAAGGCCCGAGCACATGAAGAAGGCGAGCGCTGTGAAGCCGCTGCGTTTGGAAAAGGCCCAGAGCACATGAAGAAGGCGAACGCTGTGAAGCTGTCGCGTTTTGGAAAAGGCCGGTGCTGTGAAGAAGGCAAGCGCTGTGAAGTTTATCTTTACGAGAAAGGCCCGAGCTGTGAAGAAGGCCAATGCTGTGAAGCTCGCTGCCCGTGACACTCTCACATAATAATGAGTTGGGGCTGTACACGCCCGGAGTCTCGAGGCGCCGCCTCAGGCCCAGGGCTCCCTCCACGCCAGTGGCAGCACTTAGCTCCTATTTGGTGAGAAGGCGTCGAAGACTAGATTAGGTGCCGGACGCGGCTTTTCTCATTTGCTTTCTGTAGTTGGCTTGTTCATCCCCATTCGAGGTTTTATTGAAGTTGTTGCCGTCTTTGGCTTGTGACTCTTTGCCTTTTCGCTCTCCTGCCTCGATTTCTCTCGCGCAAGTCTCACGAGGGAGCAACGCGGGCACCCTCACGAGTGTTTTCTGCCCTTATCGTTTGAGGCTTCCCTACCCGGGTCCACTACAGGAGCACCTCTCCAGTCCGTGCCCCACGGGCACCGCGACACGAACACAGGACCTGGGTGGTCGCCTCCACCGTGGCCATGAGCTACCTCTCCAGACTAACCTTCGCAGGACATGAAGCGTTCGACGAGGCCTCGGCCTCGGGAAACGAGGGCCACGACAGGCGCCCCCGAGCTAAGTAATTTCTACGCGCAGGCGTGTGGCACAAAGGCATAATACCGAGATAGCGGAAATAGTACGATAATTAACAGCAATAGTCCAAGCACGCCCATGCGGGGCCCTACACTCTTGTCTCTTGCGCGGGAAAGGAAAAGAACAAAGCAGGCGCGGCTCGCCTGACACCAACTCGCGGGGGAGACTCGAACTGCCTCCTGAGCTCAGGCAGACTCCCTCTCGTGCTTCACCGGGGCGAGATGGCGGGCGGCCCACTACCTCCCTCCAGGCGGGCGCGGCGGCTGGTCGCGGCCACCGCTGGAGGAGACGCTGCCCGAAGAAGAGTCGTCAAAGCTCGACGAGCCACGAGCGCCGCCGCCCCAGCGTTGTCGTCTTCATCGCCGCTGGGGCTGGACCCACGGCCGCGGTCGTCGTTCTCAGGGCAGCACCCAGCGCGGCGACCATCTTCCCCGAACACCCTCACGTAGAGGGTGGCATCACCGTCAAACTTGAAGTGCAAGGTGCACCGCCGGCTCAGACCACGCGCGCGGGCAAATGTTTGCCAGCTGCGGGTCAGGGCCAGGCTCCCGGCTGCAGAGACCTCCAGCGAAGCCCAGGAGGCCCGGCTGCAGCAACCATCCGCCTGAAGCCAGAGGCCGCCCGGGGCACCAGTCGGAAGCTCACCTAGGAGGAAGCGAGGAAGCTGGAGCCGGGTGCTGGTCGGCTCCGCCGACCACACAACGAACTCCAGAAGCACCTCTGCCGAGTGGAAGCGCGGCCTAGGGGGTCGAACAGCCGTAGCGCGCCCCCCGGCAGTGGCCTGCCGCCCGTCACCATGCGGGAGATCACCTCCACGACCGCGAGGAGCCACCACGGGAGCCACAGGGTGTTTGCGAGGATGGCCTCGACCGCGCTTGGGCGGGGGAGAGTCAGGCTCCACCTGGCGAGCCTTCCCCTTCTCCGCGGCCGAGAACCTCTTTGGCGGAGCCATGGAGAAGAAGAAGAAGAAGCAAGAGGAGATGGACTAGAAGGGCAGGCGCCGTCCCGTACTTATAGCCAGGGAAGGCCAACCACCGGCCTCCACGATCACAAGTAATCATGACCCGCTTTGCATGCAGGGACTTGTCAATTCATGCGATCGCCCGGCGTCATGGGGAGCACGCCGCCACGCCCAATCAACCGTCATGGGGGCTCTGTCGGCGATCCGGGAGCAGGGGTACCAGACTTTGCGCTGCGGCCTCTTGGCGTGGCTCAAGGGTGGCCCATCAAGGCCCATCTTCATCGGCACAAGCTCAAGACCCTCGCGAGGCCAAGCCTCGTGGGCGGACAACATGAAGCTTCCTCGAGCACGGCCTCGTCGGGCTGGCTCGCGAGGCGGAGAGATCAAGCGGGGTACCTCACGAGGTGCCCATGATGCAAGCCATGGCGACCAAAGCGCGCGGTGGGCGCCGCCAGCATGATGTCCTCCTTTCCTCTTTGGCGCAAAGGGAACAAGCGTAGGCAAGAGTATCAAGCAAAGGCATCCGTTTTGGTGCAACAAGACCAAGACCGTCGCAACGGCAGGAAGGAAGTTATTGTGGAGCCCAAGCCGGCGTCACCACCAGAGCTTTTGACAGGTGAGGACCAACTTTAGTCAGGATAAGTGTACTAGATGTTCCCCTTCAAAATGGCCAATTGTTGGCGCCCTTCCCGCTCAATATTTTGGAAGAGGCCCAGGGCCTTTGCCTATAAATAGGACTAGCCAACCACAGGGTAGAGGCAGCTTGATCCAGCATCCCAACCAACAGAGAGAGAGCGAGTGAACTCCCCCTAGCAGTTCCTCGCACCAGCCAAGAACAGACCCTCGCGAGGCTAGTCTTCCTTGTATTGTTCATCATCACCAGCCCCAGAGGCAATCCACCACACCACAAACTAGAGTAGGGTATTAGACCACAATGGTGGCCTGAACTAGTATAAACCCTGTGTCTCTTGCGTTGCTCTTTTCATAGCTTAGATCTTAGCGAGGCGGCGAGGTGCAGGAAGGTAGAGGGTGAAGTCTCCGCGCGCACCCTAGTGTTCGAACCTAGAGGGTCTGACGGAACCCGAAATCCGACAGGGACCCCCTACCCGAGATCCGCCGGTTTTGACACCGACATTGGTGCTTTCATAGAGAGTTCCTCTGTGTCGTCGCCGTCAGGAAGGATGGCGCATCCCGTCTTTAAAGACCGGACTGTTGCTAAAGAAACTTTGGTTGTCGGCCAAACTCTCCGGCTAGGCGGTTTTCTTATGACCACCTGTTCGGCCGCCGCGCCGACAATGACTTCTCGGGTCATCGAAAGCAATCTTCACGTTAACTCGGAGCTCGCCGAGCAATTAGATCTGATGGAGCTCTCTTCCTTAGACGAGCTCTTGGATCGCATCGCCGCCCTGGGAGTCGCCATAGACTATGATCAGATTGGGCCTAAACCCGATCCGAGAGAGTTTAACTCTCCCGGGTTACCCTGCGTTCTTGTGGTGGAGGAACAATCTGGCGACCCTTCTTCTATCTTAAGGACTAGCTACATCCGGATTCCCAATCCCTCCATGCGGATTCCAGCGGAGGAGAGGATGTCACTCAAACCCCTGAACCTAAAGTCGGGCAGCGGGCTAGATTCATTGGACAACATCCGAGAATCCAAGTTTCCAAGTTCGGAGCTCCTTGGCCCTTAAGTCTGAGATTGGGTGCAGTTCGGATTTAATTCCACCCGCCCACGAAACATAAGCAACCTATCTCAAATTCGGCAAGAGCCCATGAGAGGCGATTACACCATTCTTGGGCGATTCCTCCTGGTTATGGACAGGATAAAGGACTGCCGCAAGGAGGCATAATCTCATTATTCTGCAACAATTGCACGGACAACGGGATCCTAAGCGCTATAAGTCGCCGTGACATCACACTCTTTGCCAACTTGGCGTCCATAATGCGAAAATCTTGTGCGATGGAAAGCGCTGGAAAACCGAATCAAGATTTTGGGACAATCCGGCCTTGAATACAACCCGATCCGAAATAAAGGGTGCATCATCGCCAAGCACAGGGTTAAATACCAAAAGCAAAAACCCTCTATAGGGCATGGAACCGTCTTTGGAGGGATGGCTCAATGGACCTGTAAAATTCATAATCTGAGGGCGCCACTCCAACTCATAACCTTAGAGCATGTTGGATACTACGGCGGTGGCCAAAAGTGGCGAAGAGCTTCTAGCTCTAGAGCACCAACCTAAGGATCTTGATGCAGTATTAACAGTCTTGAGACTTACGCATCAAATAATATGCGAAGCGAACACTCCGTAGCCTCGCGAAGTCTAACAAGTAGCAACAATAAACCCATGGGTGACACGGCTATTACCTTTAATGCCGATGGCGAACCTAAATTCGAACAGCCCGAGCACCGGCCGCATTGGTCCTTAGTCCGATAGTGGGCGACTTTCGCCTTACCAAGGTACTCATGGGCGGTGGCAGCGGATTGAACCTCATTTACGAGGAAACCCTCGAAAAATGGAGATGGCTGGAGCCGCATTGGCGAAGCAGCACAACCTTTAGAGGAATAATCCGAGTCGGGAAGCCTGTTGTCTGGGAAAAATCACTTTGGATGTGGTATTGACATGCGGATAATTACAGGTCCGAGGAAGTCACGTTCCAAGTGGCCCCGTTCAGCAGCGGTACCATGCTCTATTAGGCGAGAGGCATTCACAATTTTCCAAGCTATACCTCATTATGGGTACATGAAGCTCAAAATGCCGGGCCCAGCGGAATCATTACTCTTGCTAGTGACCGGACATAGCACTCCGTGCGAAAATAAGACAGCCATGCGGCCCTTGAGGCACTATCCGAAGCCCTAGCGGCCGAGGAACTCACTGCGGTGCGCTCCATGGTGAATAGGGACGATGTGATACTCGATAAGAGGTCCAAATCCACTTCCTTCAAACCAGCAGACGAAATAGTCAAATTCCAAGTCCATCCAATGGACCCTACCAAAACGGCCTCCATCGGGGCACAATTAAATCCTGATGTAAACGCCGCACTAAGAGAATTCCTACGCGGAAATTGGGACATTTTTGCCTGGCACCCTTCGGACATGCCGGGAATCCACGGCGGTGGCGAAAGCACAGCCTAAACATCCTAAAAGATTCAAGCCGATCAAACAGGCTCTTGGCGTTTCTCGAACCAAAGTGACGAGCCATGGGAGAGGAGCTAGCCAAACTATTGGAGGCCGTATTCATCGAGAGATATAAAACATCCGGACTGGCTAGCAAACTGGTGATGGTACCAAGAAGGACAAATCCTGGCGCCTATCGTCGATTTCAAGGACCTCAACAAGGCTTGCCCAAAGGACCCCTTCCCCTCCCCGCATCGATCAAATCATCAACGCTACCGCAGGACACGATTCATTGTGTTTCCTCGGCGCATACTCCGGCTACCACCAAATTAAGATGGCAGAGCCTAACCAAGCATAGCGGCATTCATCACTCCATCGGCCCATTACGCTTCAACACAATGCCCTTGGGCTTAAAAATGCCGTGCAACATATCAGCGCATGATTCGAGACATGTCGGCAAACCAGATCGGCAAAACGGTGGAGGCATCGTGAGCGATGTGGTCGTCAAAAGCAAGCGTCGAAACTCTAGTAGGCGACTTGAGGCTCACATTCGATAATCTCCGAACATATGACATTAAGCTCAACCGGAAAAATGTGTTTTGGTGTACCGGCGGAAAGCTCTTGGGCTTCATCATTATTGGTAGAGGAATTGAAGCAAACCCAGCCAAGATCCAAGATCTGTCACAATTGGATATCCCAAAGACCTCAAACAAATACAAAATTGATTTGGATGCGTGGCGGCTCTAAGCCGCTTTATCTCCGTTTGGGAGAAAAGGCATTACCCTTTATCGCCTCCTCCGCCGCATCGAACACTTGAGTGGGCGGATGCCGCCACAACCGGACTCGAAGAAATAAAAGCCATATTGGCAACAAACCCGGTCTGGCGCGCCCAACATGGGCGAACCAATGCTATTATACATCACGGCAACTCATCAAGTTGTAAGCGCGGTGCTCGTTGTCGAATGAAAGCGGACGGACACAAGTTCCCTCTTCAAAACCAGTTTACTACGTGTCCCTGTCCTAACTCCATGCAAGACCACGGTACCCACATTATCAAAAGATAGCGTACACGGTGTTTATGGCATCCGGAAGCTGCGACACTACTTTCAAGAGTGTTCTATAACGGTAGCCTCGAAGTACCCCTTAACGACATTATAAACAACATGACGCGACGGGCGGATTGCCAAATCGGCCATTGAGCTCCTCCGTTCGACATAACCTATAAGCCACGGAGAGCTATTAAGTCATAAGTTTTGGCCGACTTAAATGCGCGAATGGACCAAAGCCGAACTCCCTAAGAATGCGGCGCATATTCAATGGATAATGCACTTGACGGCTCCAAAATGTTGGTGGCGTGGGGGCTGGCGTCGTTCAGCGTCCCCAACCAGGAATCTGATTCAATATGTACTCCGGATAATGTATCTGAGACTCAACAATGCAGCGAATACCGGGCCCTTCTACATGGTCTCCGGATGGCGGTCTCCATGGAATTCAAGCGCCTAGAGTGCGGGATTGAACCTCGCGATATCACAAATAAATGGAGACTTTGATGCCAAGGATCCGAAAATGGCAGCCTATTGCAATGTCGTCCTAAAATGTCATTTCGGTTTGAGGGCTCAAATTTCACCATATAGCGGGACAACAACCAGCAGTGAGCGTGTTGCACGCATAGGCGCAAAGTGCGATGCTGTCCCCCCAACATCTTCCTAGAGAGGCTGTTCAAGCCATCCAGTATTATGGGAGGCAGAGTCCGGAAATAACAATCCGGACCCAACCACACTGCCCCACACCGAATATTCTGACAAAGTTGGTGGTTCTACCAATGAAATAACATCCTCAGCCCATGTAATAATGGCAGTCATTGCCCGTGGGCAGAACCATTCCTAGCCTACCTAACCAGGCAGGTACTCCCGAGGACCAAAACAAGGCCCGCTGCATAGTGCGGCGATCTAAAGCCTACAAAGTCCATGAGGAGAGCTTTATAAGAAAAGCACTGGAGTCCTTCAAAGGTGTATCTCACGAAGAAGAAGGCGGAATCTTACGGCTGAAATACATGCGGACTCGGCGGGCACCACGCCGCCCGGGCCCTTGTAAGCAAGGCCTTCCGTATAGGATTTTATTGGCCGGCGGCCCAGGCAGATCTCAGGACTTAGTCCAACGATCGTCGGATGCCAGCTCTTTGCCAATCAGCGCCACATGCCACCCACGCCCTCAAACTATACCCATCACTGGCCCTTGCAGTGCAGGGGCTTGACATGGTCGGACCCCTTAAAGGGGAACCCACAAGCAAAAATACCTCTGGTCATGGTGGATTAATTAGCCAAATGGATAGAGGCCAAGCTGTCAAGGCGGGCGAATCTGGACGATGATAGACTTCATATCGAGGGTGCGTACACCGTTACGGTGTCCCCACGACATCATCACTAATAACGGCACGAACTTTACGGCCGACGAGGTCAAACTCTGGTGCAAAAACATGGGCATTAAGCTCGACTACACCTCAGTCTATCACCCTCAAACTAACGGTCAATTTGAGCGAGCAAATGGTCTAATTATGGCGGCATCAAACCCAGTTAGTGCGGTCCCTCAAGGAATCTAACACGCCTTTGGGTAGAGGCTCGACTCCGTACTACGGGGCTGCGGACCACTCCGAATCGCATGACCGGATTCACACCGTTCTTTATGGTATACGGCGTAGAGGCAGTTCAGCCCTGCGACATAATTCATGACTCAGCTTGCGTGCGCATGTACGAAGAAAGAGAAGAGCGAGCTCGATCGGCGGGACAGTTTGGGCGCCTTGGAGGAGGGCGTGGCGTAGCAAAAGCCCGTTCGCATTCTATTAATAGCAGGCTCGAAGATATCAAAAAGCAATGCGGGCCAAAACTTACAATGTTGGCGAGCTAGTTCTCGCTGCCGAACAAGAAAAAGGACAAACTAAAGCCCAAATGGGAAGGTCCCTTTATCATCGACCAAGTCTGACGGTGGGGCGTACCGTCTGCGAGATGCATCGGATAACCGACTCGACCGAACCCATGGAGCGCAGCACATCTCCGAAGATTCTCGCCTAGCGCGGATTTTGAGTTCGTCTCCTTCCTTTGTCCATATTTTACATTTTAGCTGTCTTCTATTTTCTCCTTTTCCTCCTTTTTCTTTCAAGCCTTGGAAGGCTTGTTAGCGCGTGTTCGCACACCCTTGGCGCACTATCGCGCTCATTGTACACAGGGCTTGTTTCACGAAGCTTAATTATAAAGGTTCATGCCCAATACATGTGTCACACTTCCGCATGTACCTTTTATTCACCATTATATGCATCGATATGACTTAAGTTTTGGCCAAGCTAGGTTGCTGGCTCTGTGCTTACCCCTCGTTCCCGATTGTTCAGCTAGGTGGTAAAGGAGCACCTCTGCGATTATTCTTTGCGGGTTAGCAGATGTGTACCTCGGTGGGTGAAGCTGAAAGCTAGCGTTCTTAAGAGAATATTGATCGGTGAACTAAAGAAGATTTCTTACCTATTTATTTATCTGCCCCAGATGTTTTTACTTTTTTATGATCGGACATGCACTTTAGGGCATGCCTCCCGAGAAAGGAACCCTAACGGAACTATTCTCCACGGAAGATGTTTCTTACTAACCATGTAATATAACATAACTAGTTGGGCACTTATGCGATAAAGCATTAATGACCCTACGCTGGTCTCACGCATGCCCGGTTTTTATATAACGCGAGGTATTACGGACACACTCCGGACTATCGGGTCCGAGATTGAAGCGAAAAGGTCCGCTAAGACAAGCGATCTACAATTGGCTAGAAGGCATTTTACATGTCATTTTAAATTACATAGTCAATTTGATTGATTGTATTCCTCTTCAATGCCATCTAACAGGCTGTCTAGTTCTGATCCTGCTTTGGGAATACTTCGGCCAATTCTACGGGCGTACACTAAGCTCAAAGGATCTCTTTCCCGCCAGACCCCACAGGTCCAACCTCGGTCATGTGGTTTGGGTTGTAGCCGTGTACCGCGTCTTCACCATGGCCCGAGCCTCCTGGCGCCTTGGCGCAGGCCGATATCTTCCATAATCGGAAGCGCCCGCGCTCTGGAGCTCTCTGCAAGCTCCCTAAGGCCTTGAGGCGGAGGAGAGATAGCCACAAGGCACAGGCGGCCTTTCATCACCTGCCGAACTCGTTCGTGTAGTTATAAGCTCGGGAAGAAGGTCACCCGTAGAACCAGGGCATTTACTCTGCGGGGCGGACTGTGAGCATACCTCTGAGACATAACTCTGTTAGTCAACTTCCTCTGTGAACTCTTTTTCAAAGTTTGTTTAAGCACTTACTAAAATGCAGCGTCGAAGCCGCCGATTCTCCTTAATGGAGTCAGACAATTTGAGCACGAACATCCTTTAGCTCCTCACCCAGCTGGGTGTTGGCATCTTGGAATTATTTTTCTCTGCCTCACCCTCATAAGCACATTCTCGCTTGGCCTTTAACTTGGCGCAAAGCTGTTGCTTGTGGGACCTACCGGTGAATGTCATTGTCGAGATCTATACACACGCTGCACTTCATAACATACTTATCTTTTAAGCGTATGTTACGGAGGGGTCTCCTTGGCTTTCCTGTCATGGCATGCGGCCTCAAGTTGGGCTTTGCACTCTTCAAGCTCTGGGACAATTGGGTATTCTTTTTGTAAGATCTGCACAATAAATGATCCTTAAATCAGTTATTCTAACTATTTTAAGTCTCGGGAGCTCTTGGTATATATAACCATCAAATTTTCTCACCCTTATGTCTTTCACATCTTGCTCGTGGCTCTGGCTAGACCATTTTGAGCAGCAGCAGTCTTGCATCTCCCGAATTAAAGGCATCCAATGCCTCTTGGGAGAAACATCGTCCACGAAGAATTGTCTGCGGCCTTTGTGATTCATAGCACTCTCCACCTCGGAGTTGGTGGCGGACAATCTGTCGGCATCCTCATCCGGAGGCGTCCGGCCTGCGCCTAGTGTTCGCCTCTTACAGGCACTGGCTTTGAAGCTTTGGTGGCGAGGCTCGATTGGCAACCTCTCCAGATATAGTCCGTGGCGCTCTTTTCCGAGAAAAAGCGCGAGCGATTCTCTGCTTCGGAATAAAACACTGGGAATAAGGTGACCGCCATACCGTTCTTTGGGTGCTTGATCCGAACCGCACTTCTTTTTGCTTTCTTTGGCCGTGCTGCCCTTGTTGGCTAGCCACATGAGGTTCGGCCTTCGCCTCAGGGCTCCCCTGCAAAACACCATTGATATGAGGTGGTCAAAGATAAGCACGGAGGGATCGTCTCTAAAGTATTGGGACTTCGGTCTCAATTACCTGTGAGGCTGGAAGTATTCCGGGGTAATCGGCCGTAATGGCAACCAAGGCATTATCGATGCTTAGTTGGTAAAATACCCCATCGATCAGCTCCACAGATATGTCCGGATCCTCTTGGGAGGCGGATCAAGGGACCGTTCGGATCCTCGGGTTGTGGAGGTGGGCTGTTTATATCCTTCTGACGCGGCGCAATTCCTGCGTCAAAATCACAAGATAAGGTACTTAACTATGGGAATATGGAGCGGATGGGCATAAAGAAATGTCGCTTACCCAGCTTGGAGGATTGTTCATAGAAAACCGTCCACGAGGATTGGGCGAAGAAATTCTTCCTCTTCTCCCTTGTACAATGCGGACAAGATCTTCATCGGATCGTCGACCGATCCGGCCCCTACGGCCATGACGGTTGGCATCATCCTCCCGTAGAAATCCCACATGGGGTGGCCCCTATCTTTGGGCGGCGCACTCTCCACATAATGCATGTGGCCATGAACCCGATCATGGTCAATCCGGAATGAGCCAACAACCTTATTGGCTCATCGGTAAAGGGCGTCCTGTCATTCTCCCTCAGGGGGCTCAGGGGCGCCAACTTAGGTGTTTCTTGAGAGGAGCATTCTTTGAACACCGGAGGCCGATCAAGCAGAAGTGCAGCAAGGGGCGTTTTCTATATAAAACCATTAGAAGGCGGTCTTGGACACCTTCTTCGGGGTTCGGATAGATATCCGGTCCGGCGATCGCCATAGTTCGGCTCCACCCACTTGATATATCAACCCCTCCACGAGAGCGAAGTGCAGTGAGAACAATCTCTTCCACGGCCTTGAAATGAGCCTCGATGCCCAAAACAGCTCGCGCAAAGGGCCACGAAGCCCGCAATATGCAGAATGGAGGCAGGCGTAAGGTTGTGCAAGCTGGAGGCCATAGAACTCCAGGGAGCCCCGAGAGCGGATGAATTGGAAATCAAGCCCTCTTATCAAATAAGGGACTAGGCATACCCGCTCTCCTCGGGAAGGGATGGGGCGCTCTCGCTTGTTTTCCGCCCTTATAGGTGGTGAGTCCAGCTCGAATCGGAACCATGAAGGCTGGGGAAGAAACCCCTTGGTTTGGGCGTCACTAACTTCATTGTCTTGGATAGAGCATCTCTCCCAATCTCAGGGTGAGGGCTAGGAGGCGAGAGGAGGGCAGCGTCGGTGTCCATGATGGAATGGGTTTACATCGGATGCGCTCCGATGGCTTCATGAAGGGAAGGTGGTGTGATTTGGATCTAGATCCTCGTCTCTTATATAGGCAACTCATTTGCGCAGCTAGGGGATAAATGTAAAAATACCCTGGCTTTTTGCATTCATTCAAGCGTGGAAGATGGCCATTATTGGGCGTGGAAGCCAAGGGCGCGATGTTTACAAGAAGCGGACACTATTCAAGCAGGACACACGAGTTTGGAGAAGAACCCGCCTTGCAATGCGAAGACAATCTCTGCGCTGGACTCGTTGTCATTGAAGCCTGGTTAGGGAGACTCTTGAGGAGTCCCGATTAGAATGTCCGGATAGCGGACTATGACCTTTGGCGGACTCTGGACTATGAAGATACAAGATTAAAGACTTAGTCCCCGTGTCCGGATGGGAATTTCCTTGGCATGGAAGGCAAGCTTGCGATCTGGATATGTAGATCTCCTACCATTGTAACCGACTACGTGTAACCCTAACCCTATTCGGTGCCTATATAAGCTGGTGTTGGGGAGCGTAGTAATTTCAAAAATTTCCTCGCACCGCAAGATCATGGTGATGGCATAGCGAGAGAGGAGAGTATTGTCCACGTACCCTCGTGAACCGTAAGCGGGCGTTATGACAAGCGGTTGATGTAGTCGTGCGTCTTCACGATCCGACCGATCCAAGTACGAGCGTCACGGCACCTCCGAGTTCAGCACCGTTCAGCTCGATGGCGATCCCGGACTCGATCCAGCAAAGTGTCGGGGATGAGTTCCGTCGACCTGACGGCGTGGTGGCGATGATGATGCTCTACCGGCGCGAGGGCTTCGCCTAAACTCATGACGATATGACCGAGGTGGAATATGGTGGAGGGGCACCGCACACGGCTAAGAGCGATCCGTAGATCAACTTGTGTGTCATGGGGTGCCCCCTGCCCCGTATATAAAGGAGCAAGGGGAGGAGGCCGGCCCTAGGAGGCGCGCCAAGTGTGGAGTCCTACTAGGACTCCCTAGTCCTAGTAAGATTCCACCTCCTTGTTGGAGTAGGAGAAGGGAAAGAGGGGAGAGGAAGAAGGAAGGGGGGCTCGCCCCTTGTCCAATTCGGACCAGGAGGGGCGCAGGCCTCCTTCCTTTAGCCTCTCTCCTCTATTCCCGTATGGCCCAATAAGGCCCATATACTCCCGGCGAATTCCGTAACTCCCGGTACTCGAAAAATACCGAATCACTCGGAACCTTTCCGAACTCGAATATAGTCGTCAATATATCGATCTTTACGTCTCGACCATTTGAGACTCCTCGTCATGTCCCGATCTCATCCGGGACTCGAACTCCTTGGTACATCAAAACTCATAAACTCATAATATAAGCATCATGAAACCTTAAGCGTGCGGACCCTACGGGTTCGAGAACTATGTAGACATGACCTAGAACTATTCTTGGTCAATAACCAATAGCGGAACCTGGATGCTCATATTGGCTCCTACATATTCTCGAAGATCTTTATCGGTCAAACCGCATAACAACATCGTTGTTCCCTTTGTCATCGGTATGTTACTTGCCGAGATTCGATCGTCGGTATCAATACCTAGTTCAATCTCGTTCTTGGCAAGTCTCTTTACTCGTTCGTAATGCATCATTCCGTAACTAACTCATTAGCTACATTGCTTGCAAGGCTTATAGTGATGTGCATTACCGAGAGGGCCCAGAGATACCTCTCCGACAATCGGAGTGACAAAACCTAATCTCGAAATCGCCAACCCAACATGTACCTTTGGAGACACCTGTAGTACTCCTTTATAATCACCCGATTCGTTGTGACGTTTGGTAGCACCAAAGTGTTCCTCCGTAAGCAGGAGTTGCATAATCTCATAGTTACGGGAACATGTATAAGTCATGAAGAAAGCAATAGCAATATACTAAGCGATCAAGTGCTAGGCTAACGGAATGGGTCATGTCAATCACATCATTCTCCTAATGATGTGATCCCATTAATCAAATAACAACACATGTCTATGGTTAGGAAACATAACCATCTTTGATTAATGAGCTAGTCAAGTAGAGGCATACTAGTGACTATATGTTTGTCTATGTATTCACACATGTATCATGTTTCGGTTAATACAATTCTAGCATGAATAATAAACATTTATCATGAAATAAGAAATAAATAATAACTTTATTATTGCCTCTAGGGCATATTTCCTTGAGTCTCCCACTTGCACTAGAGTCAATAATCTAGTTCACATCATCATGTGATTCAACACTAATATTCACATATGTATGTGATTAACACCCATAGTTCACATCGTCATGTGACCAACACCCAAAGGGTTTACTAGAGTCAATAATCTAGTTCACATCGCTATGTGATTAACACCCAAAGAGTACTAAGGTATGATCATGTTTTGCTCGTGAGAGAAGCTTAGTCAGCAGTGCTGTCACATTGAGCCGTATGTATTTTACAAATATTCTATGTCTACAATGCTCTGCGGAGCTACTCTAGCTAATTGCTCCCACTTTCAATATGTATCCAGATTGAGACTTAGAGTCATCTGGATCGAGTGTAAAAAGCTTGCATCGATGTAACTCTTTCTGACGGGCTCTTTTATCACCTCCATAATCGAGAAATATTTCCTTAGTCCTCACTAAGGATGTTCTTGACCAATGTCGATGATCTACTCCTAGATCACTATTGTACTCCTTGCCAAATTCAGAGCAAGGTATACAATAGAGTCGGTACATAGCATAGCATACTTTATAGAACCTATGGTGAGGCATAGGGAATGACTTTCATTCTCTTTTCTATTTTACTGCCGTGGTGGGTTTGAGTCTTACTCAATTTCACACCTTTGCAACACAGGCAAGAACTTTTCTTTATTGTTCCATTTTGAACTACTTCAAAATCTTGACAAGGTATGTACTTATTGAAAAACTTATCAAGCGTCTTGATCTATCTCAATAGATCTTGATGCTCAATATATAAGTAGCTTCACGAGGTCTTTCTTTGAAAAACTCCTTTCAAATACTCCTTTATGCTTTCGAGAAAAATTCTACATCATTTCGATCAACAATATGTTACTCACATATATTTATCAAAAAGCGGTAGTGCTCCACTCACTTTCTTGTAAATCTGAGGCTTCTCCAAAAGTCTGTATAAAACCATATCTTTGATCAACTTATCAAGCGTGTATTCCAACTCGAGATGCTTGCACGGTCCATAGATGGATCATTTGGAGCTTGCACATTTTGTTAGCTCCTTTAGGATTGACAAAACCTTCGGTTGCATCATATACAACTCTTCTTTAATAAATCCATTAAAGAATGTAGTTTTGACATCCATTTGCAGATTTCATAAAATGTGGCAATTGCTAACATGATTCGGACAGACTTAAGCATCGCTCTGAGTTGAGAAAATCTCATTGTAGTCAACACCTTGAACTTGTCGAAAACCTTTTGTGACAAGTCGAGCTTTGTAGATAGTAACACTACTATCGGTGTCCGTCTTCCTCTTGAAGATCCATTTATTTAACATGGCTTGCTGATCATCGAGCAAGTCAATCAAAGTCCATACTTTGTTCTCATACATGGATCCTATCTCAGATTTCATGGCCTCAAGCCATTTCGCGGAATCTGGGCTCATCATCGCTTCCTCATAGTTCGTAGGTTCATCATGGTCTAGTAACATGACTTCTAGAACATGATTACCGTACCACTCTGGTGCGGATCTTACTCTGGAAGACCTACGAGGTTTGGTAGCAACTTGATCTGAAGTTTCATGATCATCATCATTAACTTCCTCACTAATTGGTGTAGGAATCACGGAACTGATTTACGTGATGAACTACTTTCCAATAAGGAGAAGGTACAATTACCTCATCAAGTTCTACTTTCCTCCCTCACTTCTTTGAGAGAAACTTCTTCTCTAGAAAGGATCCATCTTAACAACGAATAACTTGCCTTGGATCTGTGATAGAAGGTGTACCCAATAGTTACCTTTGGGTATTCTATGAAGGCGCACTTCTCGATTTGGGTTCGAGCTTATCGGTGAAACTTTTCACATAAGCATCACAACTCAAACTTTAAGAAAGCGACAACTTAGGTTTCTTGCTAAACCATAGTTCATACGGTGTCATCTCAGCGGTTTAGATGGTGCCCTATTAAGCGTGAATGCATTTGTCTCTAATGCATAACCCCAAAGCGATAGTGGTAAATCGGTAAGAGACATCATAGATCGCACCATATCCAATAAAGTCTGATTCTGACGTTCGGACACACCATTATGTTGTGGTGTTCCATGTGGCGTGAGTTGTGAAACTATTCCACATTGTTTTAATTGAAGACCAAACTTCGTAACTCAAATATTCATCTCCACGATCAGATCGTAGAAACTTTATTTTCTTATTACGATGATTTTCCACTTCACTCTGAAATTCTTTGAACTTTTCAAATGTTTCAGACTTATGTTTCATCAAGTAGATATACCCATATCTGCTCAAATCATCTGTGAAGGTCGAGAAAATAATGATACTTGCCATGAGCCTCAACACTCATTGGACCACATACATCGGTATGTATTATTTCCAACAAGTCAGTTGCTCGTTCCATTGTTCGGAGAAGCGGAGTTTTAGTCATCTTGCCCAAAAGGCACGGTTCTTAAGCATCAAATGATTCATAATCAAGTGATTCCAAAAGCCCATCTTTATGGAGTTTCTTCATCGCTTTACACCAATATGACCTAAGCGGCGGTGCCACAAATAAGTTGCACTATCATTATTAACTTTGCATCTTTTGGTTTCAATATTATGAATATGTGTATCACTACGATCGAGATCAACAAACCATTTTCATTGGGTGTATGACCATAGAAGGTTTTATTCATGTAAGCAGAACAACAATTATTCTCTAACTTAAATGAATAACCGTATTGCAATAAACATGATCAAATCATATTCATGCTCAGCATAAGCGCCAAATAACATTTATTTAGGTTCAACACTAATCCCGAAAGTATAGGGAGTGTGCGATGATGATCATATCAATCTTGGAACTACTTCCAACACTCATCGTCACTTCCCTTCAACTAGTCTCTGTTTATTACGTAACTCTGTTTGAGTTACTAATCTTAACAACGAACAAGTATCAAATACTCGGGGCTACTATAAACACTAGTAAGGCACACATCAATAACTGTATATCAAATATACCCTTGTTCACTTTGCCATCCTTCTTATCCACCAAATATTCAGGGCATTTCCGCTTCGGTGACCATTTCCTTTGCGGTTAAGCACTTAGTTTCAGGCTTTGGTCCAGCTTTGGGCTTCTTCGGGGGTGACAACTTGCTTGTCATTCTACTTGAAGTTCCCTTTCTTTCCTTTGCCCTTTTCTTGAAACTAGTGGTCTTGTCAATCATCAACACTTGATGCTCTTTCTTGATTTCTACCTTCGTCGATTTCAGCATCACGAAGAGCTTGGGAATCTTTTGTCATCCCTTGCATATTATAGTTCATCACGAAGTTCTACTAACTTGGTGATGGTGACTAGAAAATTCTGTCAATCACTATCTTATCTGGAAGATTAACTCCCACTTGATTCAAGCGATTGAAGTACCCGGACAATCGAGCACATGCTCACTAGTTGGCGATTCTCCTCCATCTTTTAGCTATAGAACTTGTTGGAGACTTCATATCTCTCAACTCGGGTATTTGCTTGAAATATTAACTTCAATTCTGGAACATCTCATATGGTCCATGGCGTTCAAAACGTCTTTGAAGTCCCGATTCTAAGCCGTTAAGCATGGTGCACTAAACTATCAAGTAGTCATCATATTGAGCTAGCCAAGCGTTCATAACGTCGCATCTGCTCCTGCAATAGGTCATCACCTAGCGGTGCATTAAGGACATAATTCTTCTATGCAGCAATGAGGATAAACCTCGGATCACGGATCCAATCCGCATCATTGCTACTAACATTTTCAATACAATTTTCTCTAGGAACATATTAAAATAAACATATAAAGCAACAAACATAGGAAGCAACAACGCGAGCTATTGATCTACAACATAATTTGCAAAATACTACCAGGACTAAGTTCATGATAAATTAAAGTTCAATTAATCATATTACTTAAGAACTCCCACTTAGATAGACATCTCTCTAGTCATCTAAGTGATTCGTGATCAAATCAACTAAACCATGTCCGATCATCACGTGAGATGGAGTAGTTTCAATGGTGAACATCACTATGTTGATCATATCTACTATATGATTCACGCTCGACCTTCGGTCTCCGTGTTCGAGGCCATATCTGTATATGCTAGGCTCGTCAAGTTTAACTGAGTATTCGCGTGTGCAACTGTTTTGCACCGTTGTATTTGAGCGTAGAGCCTATCACCCGATCATCACGTGGTGTCTCGGCACGAAGAACTTTCATAGCGGTGCATACTCGGGAGAACACTTCTTGATAATTTAGTGAGAGATCATCTTATAATGCTACCGTCAATCAAAGCAAGATAAGATGCATAAAGGATAAACATCACATGCAATCAATATAAGTGATATGATATGGCCATCATCATCTTGTGCTTGTGATCTCCATCTCGAAGCACCGTCGTGATCACCATCGTCACCGTAGCGACACCTTGATCTCCATCGTAGCATCGTTGTCGTCTCGCCAACTATTGCTTCTCGACTATCGCTACGCTTAGTGATAAAGTAAAGCAATTACATGGCGTTTGCATTTCATACAATAAGCGACAACCATATGGCTCCTGCCGATTGCCGATAACTTCGGTTACAAAACATGATCATCTCATACAATAAAATATAGCATCACGTCTTGACCATATCACATCACAACATGCCTGCAAAAACAAGTTAGGCGTCCTCTACTTTGTTGTTGCAAGTTTTACGTGGCTGCTACGGGCTGAGCAAGAACCGTTCTTACCTCGCATCAAAACCACAGCGATAGTTTGTCAAGTTGGTGCTGTTTTAACCTTCGCAAGGACGGGCGTAGCCACTCAGTTCAACTAAAGTGAGAGAGCAGAGACACCGCGGTCACCTTTAAGCAGCGAGTGCTCGCGGCGGTGAAACCAGTCTCGCGTAAGCGTCTGGCGTAATGTCGGTCCGGGCGCTTCATCTCACAATACCGCTGAACCAAAGTATGACATCTTTGGTAAGCGGTATGACTTATATCGCCCACAACTCACTTGTGTTCTACTCGTGCATATAACATCAGCGCATAAAACCAGGCTCGGATGCCCTTTGTTGGGGAGCGTAGTAATTTCAAAAATTTCCTCGCTACGCAAGATCATGGTGATGGCATAGCGAGAGGGAGAGTATTGTCCACGTACCCTCGTGGGCCGTGGCGAGGCGTTATGACAACAGCGGTTGATGTAGTCGTGCGTCTTCACGATCCGACCGATCAAGTACCGAGCGTCGGCACCTCCGAGTTCAGCACCGTTCAGCTCGATGGCGATCCCGGACTCCGATCCAGCAAAGTGTCGGGGATGAGTTCCGTCGACCGACGGCGTGGTGGCGATGATGATGCTCTACGGCGCGAGGCTTCGCCTAAACTCATGACGATATGACCGAGGTGGAATATGGTGGAGGGGGCACCGCTGCAGCTAAGAGCGATCCGTAGATCAACTTGTGTGTCATGGGGTGCCCCCTGCCCCGTATATAAAGGAGCAAGGGGAGGAGGCCGGCCCTAGGAGGCGCGCCAAGCATGGAGTCCTACTAGGACTCCCTAGTCCTAATGGATTCCACCTCCCTTGTTGGAGTAGGAGAAGGGAAAAGGGGAGAGGAAGAAGGAAGGGGGGCTCGCCCCTTGTCCAATTCGGACCAGAGGGCGCAGGCCTCCTTCCTTTAGCCTCTCTCCTCTATTCCCGTATGGCCCAATAAGGCCCATATACTCCCGGCGAATTCCGTAACTCTCGGTACTCGAAAAATACCGAATCACTCGGAACCTTTCCGAACTCGAATATAGTCGTCAATATATCGATCTTTACGTCTCGACCATTTGAGACTCCTCGTCATGTCCCGATCTCATCCGGGACTCGAACTCCTTGGTACATCAAAACTCATAAACTCATAATATAAGCATCGCCGAAACCTTAAGCGTGCGGACCCTACGGGTTCGAGAACTATGTAGACATGACCTAGAACTATTCTTGGTCAATAACCAATAAGCGGAACCTGGATGCCCATATTGGCTCCTACATATTCTCTGAAGATCTTTATCGGTCAAACCGCATAACAACATCGTTGTTCCCTTTGTCATCGGTATGTTACTTGCAGAGATTGATCGTCGGTATCAATACCTAGTTCAATCTCGTTCTTGGCAAGTCTCTTTACTCGTTCGTAATGCATCATTCGTAACTAACTCATTAGCTACATTGCTTGCAAGGCTTATAGTGATGTGCATTACCGAGAGGGCCAGAGATACCTCTCCGAGCAATCGGAGTGACAAAACCTAATCTCGAAATCGCCAACCCAACATGTACCTTTGGAGACACTGTAGTACTCCTTTATAATCACCCGATTCGTTGTGACGTTTGGTAGCACCAAAGTGTTCCTCCGGTAAGCAGGAGTTGCATAATCTCATAGTTACGAGGAACATGTATAAGTCATGAAGAAAGCAATAGCAATATACTAAGCGATCAAGTGCTAGGCTAACGGAATGGGTCATGTCAATCACATCATTCTCCTAATGATGTGATCCCATTAATCAAATAACAACACATGTCTATGGTTAGGAAACATAACCATCTTTGATTAATGAGCTAGTCAAGTAGAGGCATACTAGTGACTATATGTTTGTCTATGTATTCACACATGTATCATGTTTCGGTTAATACAATTCTAGCATGAATAATAAACATTTATCATGAAATAAGGAAATAAATAATAACTTTATTATTGCCTCTAGGGCATATTTCCTTCA
>JAHIAM010004855.1:0-21745 GCA_021605205.1 Aegilops longissima
AAATATGCATGGATCTCTTGGTAGCATCAAGTTAACATGGCATCAAAATAACAACAAAGACAGGGTGAAAACAGCAACATCAGGACACCTACTTTGCATGCTTGTGCTAGTCACCACATAGATCACAAAAATACATGGCATACACCCCTGGATAGATGGCATGGCATATTACAAAACACATGTAGGACTCAAATTCATAGGATGCACACATCAATCATGGCAAAAATAACAAAAGTGCAAATCTTGTTAAGAAAGCAAACTAACATCACATAGCCCTCTTCCAACAGCATTTCGGGCATCAATATGAGCTCAAATGAAAATTATGCAATGACATGAAATGATCTACTCTTGAGCGAACATTTTGACATATTATCGGCAAAATGGAGCTACGGATGCAAAGTATACGCTCGTTGAAAAAGACACAAAATAACAGGTTAAAAACTTAGAAGAAAGAGGAGAAAGTCAACCCTCGGGCCGATCGATCGGGATCCGGCCCGATCGAACGACTGGCCGAGGCGGAGTTAACCGAAGGAGAGGGCCGGGCGGAGGAAGCGGCCGGGCGGAGCCAGCGGGCGCAGGCGTCGTCGGAGGAGGCAGGCGCGTGGCCTTGGTGTGCGGCGTCGGTGTGGCCAGAGTCGGCGAGGCGGACAGCGGCAGCGAGGCGATGGCAGCGCAGGCGATGACCGGCGGCAGCGGCCGGAGCGCGCGAGCAGGCCGGCACAGCATGCAGCCAGGCGCTGAGCGCGTGGGTGAGCGAGCGCAGTGGCGCCTGGCGATTAGGCGGCGGCGGATTTTCGATCCGGCGGCGGCGTGTCGATGGCGAGGATGAATTTTAGGGTTTGGGAAGAAACCGGATTTAGGCGGGGAGTTTGCTTAAATAGGCATAGAGGAGCTAGGAGAGTCCAAATGAGGTGTAGTTTTCGCCCACGATCGTGATCGAAGCGACGGAGAACATGGAAGTGACTTAGATGGGTTATTGGGCTGTTTTTAAGGGTGTTGGGCTGCAACTTAAAGAGGCCTTTGCGAGAGTGCGGTTAAGTCGTTGGAGTACCAAACGAGCTCCAAATGACCGAAACTTGACCGGTGGTCTCTGGTGGTATACCAAGGCCACTAGACAAACCTCGATCCATTCGAGAAGGTTTAGTACCGCTACGGAAAAAGCGTAAAAGGGCCGCCGTGGAAGATAGGAGTGCGGATTGCAAAAGCGGACACGGAAAAATGCTCGAATCATGAGGCGAACACGTATGCAAATCGATGCACATGATGACATGATATAAAATGGATGACATGGACAAAATGCAAAATGAAGAAAAACCCAACCACGAAGGGAATATCATATCAAATGCCGAAAATGGCAAGAGTTGGAGTTACAAATATGGAAAGTTACTTCGGGGTGTTACAACCTCCACCCTACAAAGGATCTCGTCCGGATCTAGGTGAAAAGAACTCGGATAGGGCGGAGGTGATCCTCGCGCTCGGTGGCTTCCGGTCGGAATGGTGTGACCACTTCACTTTCAGAATTTGATTGACTTTTGCGAGTCTTTGGTTTCTTCAAAATAACAGCAGGTGCTCATGATAAGAAAGATCTTCTTGAAGGTCAATCTTTAAAGTTGATAGTGCGTTCGAGTCTTGAAGCACTTGCGGCTGGACCGTGAAACACATCGTGCCGTTTGCAAAGTTGGATGCGAGATCGCCTCTTTTGCCAATGATCTTGAAAGGACCCCGTATCTGGGGCAAGCCCCTTTGATACCGGCGGCAGTGCCTTTCATTGAGGGGAGGTAGACATGGTCTCGATTTAAAAGCCATCCGGTGCTTATCATCATAATAGCTCTTACGGCGCGATTACGGCTTTGAGATTCTCACGAATGACTTTGCAATTTCTTATACGGATCAAGTCATTGCCAAGAAGTTGGCGTTCACTCTCGGACCAATTGAGAGAATCGACACTTTACATATAAATTTGAATGGGGCCTTGCCGAACTAAGGGAAGCTGTTGTTGTAGGAGAACTTCGGATATGGAAGACAATCTTCCACTTCATACGAAGAAATGACACAAGCCAGCATATCTTCAAGGATTTGATTACTTCGCTCAACTTGGCCCTTGTTTGAGGATGGAAAGTCTTTGAAGCGAATGTTGGTGCCCATGGCCTTGAAAGAATCCCAAACTTGGAGGTAAAGATGCTGCACGTCTGAAGGAGATCACTTTAGGAATGTCTGCAAGGAGACAATCACGGAGGTGTATAGCTTCCTTGGCCCGGCTGTGTGATAGATTCTTTGATAGGAAGAAAATGAGCCACTTTATAAGCTTGTCAATGACAACGAAGATAGCATCTTTCACGCTTGGACTTTGGAAATCCGTCACGAAGTCCATTTCAATATGATCAAACTTCCATGGAATAGCAAGAGGTTGGAGGAGACCTGGTCTTTGGTGTTCCTTTCACTCTTACTGGAACATCACATTCATTCACGAATTGAGCAATTTCTCGCTTCATTCGGAGTCCACCAATATATTGCTTGAGGTCTGGTACATCTTGTACTTCTAGGATGAATGGATAGAAGCAATTATGAGCCTCGTTCATAATGACTTTTCTCGAGATCACCCTTAGGAACCACAATCGGTCCTCAAAGAAAAGAGTATCTTTGTCATCAATGTGGAAGCACTTGTACTTGGAAATCCCTTGTCGATACCACGTTTCACCTTCTTCACCATGGTATCCGAAGTTGAGCCTCACAGTCTGATCTTCAAAGTAGGAGAGACTATGAGGTAGCAAGAAAGCCGAGGAACAACTTGAAGATTCACTTGAGAAGCTTACAAAATCATTTGGAAACTTGAGGATTAGGCATTGCGATAAGCCTTCACCTCAAAGCATCGCAATGAATTCCTTGCCGGATATATTCAATACTTGGGTTGTACTCTTGAATCATTTCACCCATCAGTCTACTGAGGTTGAGGTTGGGCTGAGTGAAGATATACTTGAGACTCTTGTGATCGGTGAAAATGTCCACTTTGCTTCCCAACAAGAGATGTCTCCATGTTATCAATGCATGGACAAGCTGCCAACTCAAGATCATGGTGGGGTATTCTTTTTCATTGGTTTCAAGCTGGCGGAGGTATAAGCCACAACTCTCTTCTCTTGCATTAACATAGAACCCGAGACCTTGAAGAAGCATCACAGAAAACTTGAATGGCTTGGATTCATCGGGAGGAGTCAAGGCAGGGCTGTGAGTTTTCTCTTTGAGGTTGAAAGCAACATCCAGTCAGGAGACCGGACAACTTCACATGCTTACAGGAGGTTGGAAAGAGGCTTGCAATCTTGGAGAATTCTCAGAATCTTGACAATAGCACAAGAGAGCTGCAGCTGCTTGACATTCGAGGAGGTTCCCAATTCACATGCGGACACCTTCTGGGATCTTGATGCCCTTGGCGGAGATGATATGACCAAGATAAAGCACTTCATCAAGCCAAAATTCACATTTGGAGAACTTAGCATAGAATTGATACTCTCGAGGCTTGTCTAGCACCAATATAAATGTTTGGCATGATCCTTCTTATTCTTGGAGAAGACCAAAATATCATCAAGATAGACCAAAGGCAATTCATTGGTGTAGGGGTTGAAGATGAAGTTCATCATCAGAGAATGTCGGGGAGCATTGACAAGGCGAAAACATGACGGTATATTCATAAGAACCAAAGCTTGCGAATGCTATCTTGGGAATATCTTGTTCACGAATCCGAATCGATGATAACCCTGAAGGTCAAGCTTGGAGAACACTTTAGCACCTTTGAGTTGCTCAAAAGCTCATTGATGTTGGGAAGTGGATACTTGTTCTTGATTGTCTTATTATTCAATGGGTGATGTCGGCCAAAATCGGTCCGTGCCATCCTTCTACAAAAAGAACACCAAGCCCCAGAGATGAACTGATCGATCAAACCAGACGCTCTTGTTCATCGAGCTGCTTCTTCAATTCCTTCAGCTCATCAGGTCAAGCTTGTATGGGCTTGCAAGCGGAGTTCGATGCGGGCTCAAGATCGATACTTGAACTCAAGCGGCCTATGAGGAGCATACCGGAGCTCTTACGGAAAGACATCTTGGTACTCTGGCTTGGAATCGAGAGATAGCATCAATTAGCCCTTCTCATTGAGAGAAAACAACCGAATGGTTTCATCACGGCCATAGATGATCACATCATTAGAAGAGTGAGTCAATTGAATTTCCAGCAGCACAATCAAAATGAGCTTTGTCTTGATAAAGCCGATCCATTAGAATAAGATCAATATCCAGTCACCAAGGACAATTGGTTTGGCAGAAATCTATAATCGCCCATCTTGATAGAAACATCGGAACCACCAAGCTGGAGCTCAACCGTTTACCGGAGAAATGACATCGATGGGTTTACCCAAATGAGAAGAAGTGAATTCATGCTTTGCAAAAGCGGTCTTGACATGAAACAATCCGATGCACGGTATCAAATAATACTTTTGCGGAATATCATTAGCGAGAGATTACCCATTATCACATGGAAGATTCCTCCGCTTGGCTGCATTCATCATATTCACCTGGCATGCTTTGGATTATGCTTGACCCTTTGCATTCTGGAAGATTTCACAGGAGGAGGAGGGAAGAGCGCCTCTGGTTGAAGCATTTGTTCATAGTGACCTTCTGCTGACACTTGTTGCAAGTCACCTCGAGAGTGGGCGGTGGTAAGAGCACTTGACCTTGGAGCTTGAAATTAGACTTGTACGATAGCAGGGGTTGGGTGGGTGGGAAGATCCACGGCCACAAGTTCTTCTGCTGATAAAGGGTGGCAAGGGAGGAGGAGGAGGTAGAACTTCTGCTTAGCTGCCACTTGAGAGGATGAAGAAGGCGAACGCATCCACGATTCTCTTCTTGAAGCCTCACATTTGAGCTGGGCAGCTTCTTGCTTGATGCCATGTTGTAGAATTCATCATACTTTTACGGCTCAAAAAGCACAAGAGCTAATTGCAGATCTTCTCTGAGACCACCCAATTGATAGATCATACTCTTTTCATCGGTACATCTTGCTTAGCAAAGCAGCGATTTTACGGCCCTGGATATTGTATTGATACCAGAATGTTGCCTTGCTTGAGATGCGGAACTCCTCACGCTTGCTCTCAACAACACTTTTGAATGTGGTGAGCTCGAAATCTCGGCGGAACTCATCCCGGTAATGACATGACCTCTCTGGAATCTTTGTATTCTTGGTACCACTCGCAGCTTGGTCCTTGAGTTGAAGCGATGCAAACTTGACAAAGTCCTCAGATCGACATTGCTACAATCAAAATGCTTGCGGATGTCCACAAGCCAATCGTCGCGTCTGTAGCCTCGACACGAACTGAAAGACTTCAGCTGATTAGCGAGGCCCGGAGAGTAGCAAAGTCGGCTGATTGTTGCCTTGACCTTGATTTCTTTGATTGCCTTGCCCTGATGCGTTCTTGCAAGAGCTGCAAAATCATCGAGCATTGGCATTGGTGGCTGCCATGATAGCTTCCGGGCCTTGGCGGAGGTGGAGGTGGAGGGTTGTGATCCCCATCATTGCGATCCGGATTGAAGCGTTGGCGGAGCCATCTGAAGAGGGTGACATCCGTTAGTCCTTTGATAGACAAATAGTCAAGTAGAATCAACGGATAGAAATTGCAACATATAGTCTTCACAATAAACATTGAACAAGAATGACGAATGAATTCCAAAGTTAATCATCACACGTCCATTAAGGTGAGAAGCCACTTAGATAAAGATATGGAAACAACATCATCTTAGAAACAAATCGAATATCTGGCAAAACAAAAGATTGGCTTCTAGAATGAGCGGAACAAACACATGATAGAATTTAGCCCAAAGTGTTGTGGTGGGGCCCACGGACGACGTATAGCGAGCGTCACGAATGACAAACAAAGGCGTCCCGAATCAGCATAGCCAAGGATTCTTTAAGGCGCCTCGCGACCCTTGTAATCGACCGTGAATGGGGGACCACTAGGCGTTGAACCCCAATCTCAAATCATACATCATCGGAAAGATATCCTTAAGCTACTAGAATTCCACCTATAAACTCCGAAACTTTCGGTTATGCAATGCGGTGTTGGGGATCTGAGGGACACAAAATATATCACCCAAACTAACAATACCTAGATCGGTGTATCCATCCGTCAACACATAACCAAGAAATCCTCGGAAATGTTACCTCGACCTTGAAAAACATCCGTTATACAAGTCATGGCAATACTCGAGCTGCCCGATCTTTGGGTTATCGGGGTTATCTCAAACAAGCGCACAAAAGAGATTTCGATGTCCCAAAACTCGGTATTCGAGACGCACGATAAAATTGTGGCGACAACACCTCGGAGCTCAACTCCCGGGACAGCCACAACCCTAAATGTTAGGAGGCACCAAGAACAATGTTCTCGTCACAAAACCATCGGAACGATTCAAGATACCGTGATCCTAAATTTTTTTTAGTGAAATTTGAAGAGGAAGTCAAAATTCTCGTCGGGATACCTCACGGGCTGCGAAGGGAGGGAGTAAAAAATCCTACTCTCCGATATATAATCCTAAGACTCAAAACATTTTCCATTCTAGACTCAACAACAGACAAACAATCAAGTGGGGCTCTTAAGTGGGAGGCTCGATACCAACATAGCACCTCGATGCGGCTATATCTCCCCGTGTCGAGCCGACTTAGAGCATAACGCATTGAAAGCAATGTCAAAGTGAGGTAATCTTCACACAACCCATGTAATACATAAGGAAAAAAGATACATAGTTGGCTTCGATTCGCCACTTCACACAATACATAAATAAACATCCATCATTGAGTACCTCAAGGTCACTCGGAACCAAAATAAAGATACCCTACTGCTACGATCGATCGTCCCAAGCAGACTATGCTTGGGATCAGTTGATTATTAATCAAATCGTTGTTTGGCTGTCAAAAAAAGAATAAATGCAGGAGGGATAAACCCCCACCGCCGGCCCCCTCCCACTCCCATGGCCCATCTCTTTCCCTTGGTTGGGCCACAGGCCAGCCAGCCAAGACCCTCTTAATCCCCCCGAGAAACCAGCCTCCTCCCTCTCTCCCCGTCGCCTCCCTCCCTCCCAGTCAATCGGGATGGGCGGCGCCACCGACCTCCCCCGTCGGCCACCCCCCGGTTCCCACGTCGGCCCCGCCTCCCCCCTCCCTCCTCCTCCACGCCCGGGCGCCCTCCCTCCTCCATGCGCCCCCCACAGGCCGAGCGACCTCGGCGCCAGCCTCGCCCCCTCGCGTGCCTCCCGGCCCCCGCCCCCTGCCCAGGCTCCTGCCCAGGACCCTCATACCCCGTGCCTCGACCTCCCTCCCCCTCGGGTCGGCTCGGCCGGCCGCCTGGCGTCCAGCCCCCTCCGGTTCCCTCGGTCCCCTCGAGCCCGGCCAGGCTCCGTGCCCCCGACCCCCTCGACCCTCTCCCGGCGGATCCGGCCCGTGGCCTCGTCGGCTCGGCCGCCGTGCCCTCCCCTCGTTCCTTCTCCTCCCGTGGCGCCCTCGTCGGGCGTCGGGCCAGCCCAGCTCCGTTCCCCCTTCTCGAGCCCGACCGGGCCCCCGATTCCCCTTCATCCGTAGCTCGGTTAAGCCCACCCCCTCCATGCCCCCCGTTGCTTGCGTGGCCGCGGACCACTTACCCGCGCCAACCGGGCCGGGTCCCCCGATCGACGCGCCGCCCTCGGCCGGGCTTTGCCCGTCGACTAGGGGCCCCCCCGAAATCGATAAAGGAATGTTTTAATTACGAAAGCGAAAATGGATTAAAAGTAATTAAAATAATTAACTAAATAATTAATTAATTAATTGGATAATTAATTAATCTAATTAATTTGGATTATTAAACCTAATCATTAGCTAATTAATAGGGTAATTAATTAAACTAATTAATGCGGATTAGGTTAACAATTAACTAAGTTTAATTAATCGATTAGGTTAATTAAGCTATTAGGGTATGACATGGGGCCCACGGCAGTTGACTTAGTCAACCACATTGGTGATAACGTCGACATGACCTCATCTGATGTCATAAATGCTTCAAATTAATTAATTAATTAAAATTCGAAATTAATAAAATCTTTTATAATTCATAACTTTTAATGTAGCCGGTTAAAATATTTTCAACATGAAAGTTGCTCGAGCGGCGAGGCAATTCGGATCTGATCGTTCGTCCACCGCGTCTCTATCCTTCGAACCCAAACTTTCTCCTCCGGTTCATCTGATGAACGTCCGGAGCAGGATAACTTCGGATGCTTCCCCTAAACGGTACCCTCTTACCACGTTAGGACACGCCTAGCATCGCTTCTTGGCATGTCATGCATCGTTATGCATCTGTTATCGATTATTCATTGTTTCTTCCCCTCTTCTCTTGGTGAACTGAGACCAATTTGCTGGCTGATTCGACTCGTCTTGGATCCTCTCTCTTGCCGAGCAACCGGCAAGCCCCCTTTTGAACATCCCGATATCGCCCTTTCCATTCTCATGCTTGCATTAGATTTTCTCTTTATTGTTTGCTCCTACTACATTGCATAGCCTTTTTATTGTAACTTTGCTATTGTTACCTACTTATCCTAAATGCAGTATAGGTTGGTTTAGAGACCCATCGGTGACCCCCACCTTGTCCTTGTTGCCCCTTCATTATTGAAGACCGATCAACGGGATTAGGAGACCAGGCCCCACACCACATCACTCCCCTTAGTTGCTCGACACTACTAGGTTACTATCAAGTACCGGGGTGAAACCTCCACGCCACCGGTATTAACCACTTAGTATAGTTATCCGGTTGTGGTCATCGAGGTGATTTCCTCTTTAACCACTTCGAGCGACTCGCGTGCAACCCCTCAAGTGTGGACCTCGGGTGAATCCTCTTATGTTCACCTTGGCGATTACATTGAGTGGAATACAGGGGTGATTCCTCGTGTTTTCCCTTGATGTTTGGACTCACGGTTACTTGGACTTTTACATGTTACTTGGAAGGCGGGTCGACCACGAGGGTACCAGCGGTGTAATTGCAGTGATGTGGAGGCAGGTTGACCTGGAGGGTGCCCGAGATACTTCTGGCGTGGCGGGCATTCTAGCCCTTGCCACAAGTCCTCGAGGCAGAACAGCGGGTCACATCTTTGTGAGTTCGCTTGTTACCGCGTTCCTAATCCACTACGATTTGGATATTTGATCCGAGGGCCTCGGCCGATAGCACTAACCATCCGTGGGCTAAGTATGGGCGTTCTGCGTCGTATACATCAACGAAGCTTATTGACGTGGCGTCGGGCGGTGTGCGGATTGGTGGAGCACTTGTAGGCTAGGATCCTTCGGCCGCCCTACAGCGTCGGAGTTCGGAGATGGCCCTGACCCGGGGACATGGTTTATCCGGCGTGTTGCCTCTCTATTAAGCCTGGTGGTTGGGTATTGTTTGACCAGAGCGGGTTATTACAGAAAGTGTGTCGGGAGTTAAGCGGCGTGGTGGGTAAGTTGGTGCACCCTGCGTGAAAACATCTATCGATAGCCTGTCCTGATAGCGGACACTTGGAGTTGTTCGATCGATACAACTAGACTGGTACTTGAGATGAGACATGGATATGAGCTTTGGTTTGTGATAATAAGCTGGATAGTATGGCTCAGGATTTCTTTCCGGGGGTCGAGAAGGATCTCGGCGAGGTTGATCTTACTACGCTACTTTGAGTTATGTTACTCTACTCCCTCTTGTTTCTGCAAGATGGCGGTTTCGGAAGATGCTAGTCTTCGTTAGGACTGACCTTCTCTCTATTACGGCAATCTGCAGTTCAGTCCAGATAGGCCTTTACACATATATCCTTGCATATGAGTGTAGCTCCTTGCTGAGTACTTTGGATGAGTACTCACGGTTGCCTTATTCCCCCCTTTTCTATCTCTACTCGATTGCTGCAATGGCGATGGAACCGGGATCGAAGCCCCGCCTCGGACTACTACTTGGGCGCCTACTACTCGTGCAGCCCGTTGGCGCGACCGGGAGTGACCTAGGAGGATCGAGGCGGGAGGCTGTCCTCTTCGATCTGTATCCCGGTTTGTGCTAGCCATCTTTGGCACCTTGTTTAACTTATGTACTTCGAGATATTGTTGCTTCCGTGACTTCGTCTATGATCGAGCACTTGATTCGAGCCCTCGAGGCCCAAGCTTGTATTATGATGCTTGTATACATTTTATTTGTGAGTTGTGTTGTGATATCTTCCGTGAGTCCTTGATCTTGATCGTACATTTGCGTGCATGATTAGTGTCGATTGAATCGAAAACTCACAGCCCCTCTGATCATCGAGAAAAGACACATAATCGACCACGTTCCTCGTCGAACTCCCATTGAGCTCGGTTCGTCACTGCGCTCATCGGAACCTGCAACTGTTTTGGTAGAATCTGTGAGTCAGGGGACTCGCAATCTCACACCGAGATCAAGACTATTTAAGCTATAGGAAGGACGAGTTGTAAGGTGGAGCTGCAGACAAGCGTACATATATGGTGGCTACATGCAAAAGGCGAGAAGAGGAGCAAAGCAGTCGTGAAGCTAGTAGCGATCAAGAAGTGATCGACTACTTCTGGCAAACATAACTCCAACACCGTGTTCACTTCCGGACTCCGAGAAGAGACCATCCAGTTAACCGTTGATGTGTATTTTATTTGAGGTCAACCGGGTTTTCTGGCGGACATTAACAAATTCCCATCGCCTCATAACCGAGCCGGCTTGAAAGATATTACCTGCGGGGTGTCCAACAACCCATTATAAGCTCTCACGGTCAGCGAAGGATATTCCTTCTACGGGAAGACCGATCAATCTCGGAATCCCGGACTACAAGACATTTCGGCACAATAAAACAAGACCAACCAAACCGCCCGATTGTCGACAAATCCCGATAGGAGCTGCACATATCTCGTTCTCGAGACTTCGGGATAAGTCGCTCGGTAAAACCAAGCCTCGAGTTTCCCGTGGTGGCCCCATGCTCGGTTGGGCACATGAAGGAGCCTGGTCGGGGGTTAAAATAAAGATGACCCTCGGGCTCGAAAACGGGAAAAAACTTAGGTGCAAATGGTAAAACCAAAGTTGGGCCTTCTGGGCGAGTCTTATTCAAAGCGAATTCAAGGGGTCCATAAATCACCCAACCGTGTGAGAGCGAGATCAAGGAACATAACACGGTATGGCGGAAACTAGGGTGGCAGAGTGGAACAAAACAGGCATAAGGCGAGCCTTCCACCCTTTACCAAGTATATAGATGCATTAATTATAGCATATATATATTGTGATATCCCAACAAGTAAACATGTTCCAATAAGGAACAACATCTCCATGTTCAACAAGGAACAAACTTCACTTCACTGCAACTAACAGCGCTATAAGAGGACAAAGCGGTAACATAGCCAATCAGCGGTTTGCTAGGAAGGGATGGTTAGGGGCTGACATGGCAATATGGGTGGCATGATATAGCAAGTGGTAGGCATCACAGCATATGCATAGCAAAGCGAGCAACTAGCATAGCAAAGATAGAAGTGATTTCGAGGGTATGGTCATCTTGCGCAATGTTCTCGAGTTGTCGAAAGCTTGATCCTCGTGGCGTTCTCAACAGGTTCCTCGTTCACGTGCTCGTCTCCGGCTCTACCCAAAGCAAGAACACAAACAAAGGAACCACAATAAATCACGGTGCAATGCACAATCAACATGATGCAAAACATGACATGATATGCGAGATGTGATATGCAATGCGTATATGCCCGGAAGGAAAATGATGAACTAGGCATCAACTTGGCAAACCAAGTATGCGCTGGAAAGATGAGATGATTTCGGTTGAAATCGATATAAAGATCACGGAATCGGATGCCGATTTGCAAATGACAAGCAAAACAAGAATGGCGCAAATCTGCCATTAACACATGATGCCACTTAGCAAGCAACAAGAAATTAAGCTACTGCACCCAAACGTACCAACAAAGTATATGGCAGTGATCTACACAAGATGCTTAACAAAAGATGAGCACTGAGCTACGGCTGAATCACATCATAACAGGTTCAAACAAGCATGGCAAAAGTGCACAAAATATCAGGCTGGACATGGCAAAAACAGCATCAGGTTGCATGTTGAGCAACAAAACTACATGCTACAGGAATTTAAAATAGCAAAACAAGGCATGGCATGAATCTACTCAAAGCATAGAACAAAAGTCCCTTAGTGACCATAAGCCAAAAAGGATCAGAAAATATAGCAACACCCATGTCAATATTGAAAGTTTCGTTAACAGATTCAGCAACATGGCATGTCAAAAACTGATAATAAGTAGGCATGTTTACAAGCTCAATGCACTCACTACAGAGTCTTATATGAAAAACTAAGCATCTACATCAAGAAGACTGGCATAGAAGACATACATGGCAAGAACAATAACATAGCATACACGGATCAACCACAACAACCTTGGCAAAATTGAATAACATGTAAACAATCTGCCGGAAACATTTGATAGCAAAAGTAGAGCTCGATTGACTCAAGCTATGGCACTCCATAATTCAAACAAAGGCATGGATGGATAGAGCAAGACATGTTTAACAAAACATCCTTACTGAAGTATATCAAAATATGCATGGATCTCTTGGTAGCATCAAGTTAACATGGCATCAAAATAACAACAAAACAGGGCTGAAAACACAACATCAGGACACCTACTTTGCATGCTTGTGCTAGTCACCACATAGATCACAAAATACATGGCATACACCCTGGAAGATGGCATGGCATATTACAAAACACATGTGGGACTCAAATTCATAAGATGCACACATCAATCATGGCAAAAATAACAAAAGTGCAAGTCTGTTGAAGAAACTAACATCACATAGCCCTCTTCCAACAGCATTTCGGGCATCAATATGAGCTCAAATGAAAATTATGCAATGACATGAAATGATCTACTCTTGGCGAACATTTTGACATATTATCGCATAAAATGGAGCTACGGATGCAAAGATCCTTCGTTGAAAAAGACACAAAATAACAGGGTTAAAACTTAGAAGAAAAGGGGGGAAAGTCAACCCTCGGCGATCCGTCGGGATCGGCCCGATCGAAAGCAACGGCGGGGCGCGAGTTGACGAAGAAGGGGCCGGCGGAGGAAAGCGGCCGGAGGGGAGCAGGCCCGGCGCGTCGGAGGAGGCGGGCAGCGTGCTGGCCGAGTGGCAGCGCCGGTGTGGCGCAGGTGCGGGAAACAGCGGCAGGCGAAGCAGTGGCAGCGGCAGGCGATGACCGGCGTCCAGCCAGGGCAAGGCGGCGGCGGGAATGCCAGCGCCAATGGAGCCTGAGGCGGTGTGGCGCGAGCAGGCCGGGGACATTGGCGCTGGCGATTAGGCGGTGGCGATTTTCGTCGGCGGGCGTATCCGTTGCGGAGGATGAATTTTTGGTTTGGGGAAAAGACCGGATTTAGGCGGGGAGTTTGCTTAAATAGGCATAGAGGGCTAGGAGAGTCCAAATGAGGTGTGTTTTCGCCCTGATCGTGATCGAAACGACGGAAGCATGGTGACTTAGATGGGTTATTGGGCTGTTTTAAGGGGTGTTGGGCTGCAACAAAAGAGCCTTTCTTGAAGTCACGATTAACCGTTGGAGTACCAACGAGCTCCAAATGACGAAACTTGACCGGTGGTCTCGGTGTATCCAAATACTAGACAAACCTCGATCCATTCGAGAGGTTTAATACCCTTTACGGAAGCGTAAAAGGGCGCGGGGAAGATAGGAGTCGGATTGCAAAGCGGACAACGGAAAAATGCTCGGAATCATGAGGCGAACACGTATGCAAATCGATGCACATGATGACATGATATAAAATGCATGACATGGACAAAATGCAAAATGAAGAAAAACCCAACCACGAAGGAATATCATATATCATGCGAAAATGGCAAGAGTTGGAGTTACAAATATGGAAAGTTGCTTCGAGGTGTTACAACACTCCACCACTACAAGAGGATCTCGTCCGAGATCTAGGACTGAAAGAACTCCGGATATTGGGCGGAGGTGATCCTCAGCGCTCCCGTGGCTTCTCGGTCAGAATGGTGTGACCACTTCACTTTCAGAATTTGATTGACTTGTTGCGAGTCTTACATTTCGGTTTCTTCAAGAATAACAGCGGGGTGCTCATGATAGAAAGATCTTCTTGAAGGTCAATCTCTTGAAAGTTGATAGTCGTTCAGGAGTCTTGAAGCACTTACGAAGCTGTGACACGTGAAACACATACTGCGTTTGCAAAGTTGGATGGAAGCTCAAGTTGATAGGCGAGATCGCCTCTTTTGCCAATGATCTTGAAAGGACCCGTATCTAAGGGCAAGCTTCCTTTGATACCCGGGCTGCAGTGCCTTTCATTGGAGACGGAGGTAGACATGGTCTCCGATTTCAAAAGCCCATCCACGGTGCTTATCATCATAATAGCTCTTCTGGCGTGATTAGCGGCATGCACAGAATTCTCACGAATGACTTTGCACATTTCTTACTTACGTGATCAAGTCATTGCCAAGAAGTTGGCGTTCACATCTCGGACCAATTGAGAGGATGCGACACTTTACGCCATAGAAATTTCAGATGGGGCCTTGCCAGAACTAAACAGGAAGCTGTTGTTGTAGGAGAACTTCGGCATATGGAAGACAATCTTCCCACTTCATACGAAAGAAATGACACAAACACTGAGCATATCTTCAAGATTTGATTAACTTCGCTCAACAGCCACTTGTTTGAGGATGGAAAGCTGTGCTTGAAAGCGAGATGATGGTGCCCATGGCCTTACGAAAAGAATCCCAAAACTTGGAGTAAAGATGATGCCACGCAGTGCTGAAGAGATCACTTTGAGAATGTAGTGCAGGAGACAATCCTGGAGGTGTATACGCTTGGCTAGCGAGCTGCTTTGATAGATTCTTTGATAGGAAGAAAATGAGCCACTTTTGTAAGCTTGTCAATGACAACGAAGATAGCATCATTTCCACGCTTGGACTTTTGAAATCCGATCCACAGTCCATTTCAATATGATCAAACTTCCATTACGGAATAGCAAGAGGTTGGAGGAGACCAGCTGGTCTTTGGTGTTACCTTTCACTCTTACTGCAGACATCACATTCATTCACGAATTGAGCAATTTCTCGCTTCATTCGAGTCCACCAATATTTAGCTAGGTCATGGTACATCTTCGACTTCTAGGATGAATGGATAAAGCGAATTATAGGCCTGGTTCATAATGACTTTTCTGAGATCACCCTTAGGAACCACAATCCGGTCCTCAAAGAAAGAGTATCTTTGTCATCAATGTGGAAGCACTTGTACTTGGAAATGCCCTTATCGATACCACGTTTCACCTTCTTCACCATGGTATCCGAGAGTTGAGCCTCACGAATCTGATCTTCCAAAGTAGGAGGAGACTGAGGTTGTATTGAAAGCCTTCGGAACAACTTGAAGATTCAACTTGCGGAAGCTTCACAAAGATCCGGTGAAAGGCTTGAGATTGGACTGTTGCGATAAGCCTTCCTGCTCAAAGCTTGCCTGCAATGACATTAAGCCTTGCAGGAATTATATTCAATGCTTGGGTTGTACTCTTGAATCATTTTCGACCCGATAGTCACTGCTGAGGTTGAGGTTGGGTTGAGTGAAGATATACTTGAGACTCTTGTGATCGGTGAAAATGTCCACTTTCCTTCCCAACAAGAGATGTCTCCATGTTATCAATGCATGGACAATTGCATAACTCAAGATCATGAGTGGGGTAGTTCTTTTAGTTGAGTTTCAACTGGCGGGTATAAGCCACAACTCTCTTCTCTTGCATTAACTTTCTGGCCCGGACCTTGAAGAAGAAGCATCACGAGAAAACTTGAATGGCTTGGATTCATCGAGAGAGTCAAGGCAGGCATGACGAGTTTCTCTTGCAGAGTAATGAAAAGCAACATCACAGTCGGAGACAGACCTTCTTCATGTGCTACGGAGGAGGTTGGAAAGAGGCTTTGCAATCTTGGAGAAATTCTCAGAATCTTGACAATAGCTTGCAAGACCTGATGAAGTTCATCATCCGAGAATGTTGGGGAGCATTGACAGGCGAAAGACATGATGTATTCAAGAACCAAAAGCATTACGAGATCTTTGTCTTGGAATATCTTGATCACGAATGCGAATCGTGTGCTTGCTCGAAGTCAAGCAAGAACACTTTGCACCTTTGGGTTGCTCGAAAAGCTCATTGATGTTGGAAGTGGATACTTGTTCTTGATTGTCTTCTTATTCAATGGGCTGATGTCGGCCTTAAAGTCGGTCCATGCCATCCTTCTTCTAGACAAAAGAACACCAGCCCAAGGAGATGAACCGGTGCGATCAAACCCAGGGCGCTCTTGTTCATCGAGCTGCTTCTTCAATTCCTTCAGCTCATCAGGTCCAAGCTTGTATGGGCGACACCAAGCGGGTTCAGTGCGGGCTCAAGATCGATATTGAACTCAAGCGGCGATGAGGAGGCATCCGGAAGCTCTTGGAAAGACATCTTGGTACTCCAAGCAGGAATCGAGAGATAGCATCCAATTCGCCCTTCTCATTGAGAAAACAACGAATGGTTTCATCAACGGCATAGATGATCACATCATTAGAAGAGTGAGTCAATTGAATTTCCGGCAGCACAATCAAGCTGAGCTTTGTCGATAAAGATCCATTCAGAATAAGATCAATATCAGTCACCAAGGACAATTGGTTTAGCAAATCTATAATCGCCCATCTTGATAGAAACATCCGGAACCCTGGAGCTCAACGTTTACAGAAATACATCGATGGGTTTACCCAAATGAAAAAGTGAATTCATGCGCAAAAGGTCTTGACATGAAACAATCGATGCACGGATTATCAAATAATACTTTTGGAATATCATTAGGAGAGATTACCCATTATCACATGAAGATTCCTCTGGCTGCATTCATCATATTCACCTTGGCATGCTTTGGATTATGCTTGACCCTGCATTCTTGGAAGATTTCACGGGAGGAGGGCGGAGGCGCCTCGGTTGAAGCATTTGTTAGCATAGTGACCTTTCTGTGACACTTGTTACAAGTCACCTCGAGGGGCGGTGGTAAGGAGCACTTGACCTTGGAGCTTGAGAATTAGACTTGTTACGATAGCCAGGTTGGGTGGGTGGGAAGATCCACGGCCACGAGTTCTTCGATAAAGGTGAAAAAGGAGGAGAAGGTGAACCTGCTGGCTGCCACTCAGAGGAAGAAGAAGGAACTGCATCTGATTCTCTTCTTAGAAGCCTCACATTTGAGCTGGGCAGCTTCTTGGTGCCATGTTGTAAATTCATCATACTTTACGGCTCAAAAGCACAAGAGCTAATTGCAGATCTTCTCGAGACCACCTGAATTGATAGATCATACTCTTTTCATCGGTACATCTTGCTTAGCAAACGCGAGTTTCGGCTGGATATTGTATTGATACCAGGACATGTTGCCTTGCTTGAGATTGCGGAACTCCTCACGCTTGCTCTCAACAACACTTTTGAATTGGTGAGCTCAAATCTCGCGGAACTCATCGGTAAGCACAACCTCCTCTGGAATCTTTGTATTCTTTGGTACCACTCGGCGCTTGGTCCTTGAGTTGAAGCGATGCAAACTTGACAAAGTCCTCGGTCGACATTGCTACAATCAAAATGCTTGAGATGTCCACAAGCCAATCGTCCGTCTAGCCTCGACCGAACGAAAGACTTGGCTGATTAGCGAGGCCGGGGAGTAGCAAAGTCGGGCTGATTGTTGCCTTGACCTTGATTTCCTTGATTGCCTTGCCATACGTTCTTGCAAGAGCTGCAAAATCATCCGACATTGGCATTGGTGGCTGCCATGATAGCTTGCCGACCTCAGGGAGGTGGAGGTGGAGGTTCGGTGATCCCCATCATTGCGATCCGGATTAGGCCGTTGGCGAGCCACGAAGAGGGTGACATCCGTTAGTCCTTTGATGACAAATAGTCAGTAGAATCAGGATAGAAATTGCAACATATAGTCTTCACAATAAACATTCGAACAAGAATGAAAGGATGAATTCAAAGTTAATCATCACCGTCCATTAAGGTGAAAGCCACTTAGAATAAGATATGGAAACAACATCATCTTAGAAACAAATGAATATCCGAAAACAAAAGATTGGCTTCTAGAATGAGCGGAACAAACACATGATAGAATTTACGCCAAATGTTGTGGTGGGGCCCACACGGACCGACGTATAGCGGACGTCACGAATGACAAACAAGGCGTCCCGAATCAGCATAGCCAAGGATTCTTTAAGGCCCTCGCGACCCTGTAATCGGCCGTGAATGGGCGGACCACTAGCGTTGAACCCCAATCTCAAATCATACATCATGGAAAGATATCCGTAAGCTACTAAATTCCCCTATAAACTCCGAAACTTTAGGTTATGCAATCTGGTGTTGGGGAACGAGGGAACAAAATATATCACCCAAACTAACAATACCTAGATCAAATTGTATCCATCCGTCAACACATAACCAAGAAATCCTCGAAATCGTGTACCTCGACCTTGAAAACATCCGTTATACAAGTCATGGCAATACTCGAGCTCTGATCTTGGTTATCGGGGTTATCTCACCAACAAGCACAAAAGAGATTCGATGTCGGCAAAACTCATTCAGACTAGCGATAAAATTGTGGCGACAACACCTGGAGCTCAACTCCCGGGACACGCCACAACCCTAAATTCGGAGGCACCAAGAACAATGTTCTGTCACAAAACCATGGACGATTCCAAGCTGATCCTAAATTTTTTGTGAAATTTGAGAAGAGGAGAGTCAAAATTCTCGTCGGGAACCTCACGCGAAGAAGGGGGGGGAGTAAAAAGAATCCTACTCTCGATATATATAATCCTAAGACTCAAAACATTTTCCATTCTAGACTCAACAACTGACAAACAATCAAGTAGGGGCTCCTAAGTCGGGAAGGCTCGATTACCAACATTAGCGCCTCGATCTATATCTCCCGTGTCGAGCACGACTTAGAAACATAACCATTGAAAGCAATGTATAAGTGAGGTAATCTTCACACAACCCATGTAATACATAAGGAAAAAGATACATAGTTGGCTTCGAAGCCACTTCACACAATACATAAATAAACATCCATCATTGAGTACACTCAAGGTCCGACTCGGAACCAAATAAAGAAAATACCCCAAATGCTACAGATCCCGATCGTCCCAAGAGCACCACTACGATCATCAGGAAAAGACACATAACGACCGTTCCTCGTGAACTCCCTTGAGCTCGGTTGCGTCACCCTGGCATCGGAACTGCAACTGTTTGGTAGAATCTATGAGTCAGGGACTCACAATCTCACACCAGCGAGATCAAGACTATTTAAGCATAGGAAGGACAGAGTTGTAAGGTGGAGCTGCACAAGCGACTAGCATATATGGTGGCTACATACGCAAAAGAAGGCGAGAAGAGGAGCAAACACGGTCGTGAAGCTAGTAGCGATCAAGAAGTGATCTGACTACTTACGTCAAACATAACTCCAACACGTGTTCACTTCGGACTCCGCGAGAAGAGACCATCAGTTACAACCGGTTGATGATTTATTTGAGTCAACCGGGTTTCTACAGGACATTAACAAATTCCCATCGCCTCATAACAGGGAGAGGCTGAAAGATATTACCTGCGGGTGTCCCAACAGCCCATTATAAGCTCTCACGGTCGAAGGATATTCCTTCTACGGGAAGACCGATCAATCTCGGAATCCGGACTACAAACATTTCGACGCAATAAAACAAGACCACAAAAGCCCGATTGTCCGACAAATCCCGATAGGAGCTGCACATATCTCGTTCTCGAGGCATCGGATAAGTCAAGCTCTGGTAAAACCAAGCCTCGAGTTTCCCGTGGGTGGCCATGATTCTGGTTGGGCAAACTCGAAGGAGCACGGGGTCGAAGGTTAAAATAAAGATGACCCTCGGGCTCAAAACCGGGAAAAAGCAGGTGGCAAATGGTAAAACCAAAGTTGGGCCTTCTTGGGCAGTCTTATTCAAGCGAACTATCAAGGGATCCCAAAATCACCCAACCGTGTAAGAGCAAATCAAGGAACATAACACGGTATGGCAAACTAGGGTGGCAAAGTGGAACAAAACACGAGGCATAAGGCGAGCCTTCACCCTTTACCAAGTATATAGATGCATTAATTATAGCAATATATATTTGATATCCCCAACAAGTAAACATGTTCCAATAAGGAACAACATCTCCATGTTCAACAAGGAACAAACTTCACTTCACACAACAGCACAGCGCTATAAGAGAATGAAACAAAGCGGTAACATAGCCAATCAACGGTTTGCTAGGAAGGATGGTTAAGGTGACATGGCAATATGGGTGGCATGATATAGCAAGTGGTAGGCATGCAGCATAGGCATAGCAAAAAGGCGAGCAACTAGCATAGCAAAGATAGAAGTGATTTAGGTATGGTCATCTTACCAATGTTCTCGAGTTGTGAAAGCTTGATCCTCTAGCGTTCTCAACAGGTTCCTCGTTCACGTACTCGTCTCCGGCTCTACCCAAAGCAAGAACACAAACAAAGGAACCACAATAAATCCGGTGCAATGCACAATCAACATGATAAAACATGACATGATATGCGAGATGTGATATGCAATGCGTATTGGCTCGGAAGGAAAATGATGAACAGGCATCAACGGCAAACCAAGTATGCCCTGGAAAGATGAGATGATTTGGTTGAAATCGATATAAAGATCACGGAATCGGATCACGGTTTGCAAATGACAAGCAAAACAAGAATAAATCTGCCATTAACAGCATGATGCCACTTAGCAAGCAACAAGAAATTAAGCTACTGCACCCAAGCGTACCAACAAAGTTATGGCATGATCTACACAAGATGCTAACAAAAGATGAGCACTGAGCTACGGCTAAATCACATCATAACAGGTTCAAACAAGCATGGCAAAAGTGCACAAAATATCATGGACATGGCAAAAACAGCATCAGGTTGCAATGTTCAGAGCAACAAAACTACATGCTACAGGAATTTAAAATAGCAAAACAAATGGCATGAATCTACTCAAAGCATAGAACAAAAGTCCCTTATGACCATAAGCCAAAAAGGATCAGAAAATATAAACACCCATGTCAATATTGAAAGTTTATAAAGATTCAGCAACATGGCATGTCAAAAACTGATAACAAGTAGGCATGTTTACAAGCTCAATGCACTCCTACAGAGTCTTATATGAAAAACTAAGCATCTACATCAAGAAGACATGGCATAGAAGACATACATGGCAAGAACAATAACATAGCATACGGGATCAACCACAACAACCTTGGCAAAATTGAATAACTGAAACAATCTGCCGGAAACATTTGATAGCAAAAGTAGAGCTCGATTGACTCAAGCTATGGCACTCCATAATTGAAAACAAAGGCATGGATGGATAGAGCAAGACATGTTTAACAAAACATCCTTACAAGTATCTCAAAATATGCATGGATCTCTTGGTAGCATCAAGTTAACATGGCATCAAAATAACATAACAGGGTGAAAACAGCAACATAGGACACCTACTTTGCATGCTTGTGCTAGTCCCACATAGATCAAAAATACATGGCATACACCTGGAAATATGGCATGGCATATTATAAAACACATGGGACTCAAATTCATAGGATGCCACATCAATCATGGCAAAAATAAAAAAGT
>JAHIAM010004856.1:0-25593 GCA_021605205.1 Aegilops longissima
GGTAGCCATAGTAGTAGAAGTAATAGTTGGCGAGACAACTTCATGAAGACACGATGATGGAGATCATGATGATGGAGATCATGGTGTCATGCGGTGATGATGATGATCATGGAGCCCGAAGATGAAGATCAATGGAGCTATATGATATTGGCCATATCATGTCACTACTATATATATTGCATGTGATGTTTATTATGTTTACGCATCTTGTTTACTTAGACGACGGTAGTAAATAAGATGATCCCTTACAACAATTTCAAGAAGTGTTCTCCCTAACGTGCACCGTTGCCAAAAGTTAATGGCTTCTAAGCACCACGTGATGATCGGGTGTGATGGATTCTTACGTTCACATACAGCGGGTGTTGCGAGCCTAGCATGTCAGACATGGCCTCGGAACACCGCAATACACTTAGGGTTAACTGCGAGCCTAGCATGTACGACATGGCCTCGGAACACGAGACCGAAAGGTCGAGCATGAGTCGTATAATAGATCGATCAACATGAAGATGTTCACCGATGATGACTAGTCGTCTCACGTGATGATCGGACACGGCCTAGTTGACTCGGATCATGTAATCACTTAGATGACCAGGAGGATGTCTATCTGAGTGGGAGTTCATAAGATGAACTTAATTATCTTGAACATAGTCAAAAGACCTTTTGCAAATTATGTAAATGGCTCGCGCTTTAGTTCCTTGTTTAGATATGTTCCTAGAAAATATAGTTGAAAGTTGAGATGAGCGATTATGCGGACAGTGAAAACTTATGTCCTTAATGCACGCTCGTGTGCTGAACCCCAAGCGTCGTTTGTGGATGTTCGAACATCGGACATACCGTTTTGATAACTACGTGATAGTTCGTTAAGCGGTTTAGAGTTGAGGCACCAAAGGCGGTTTTTGAAGCGTCGCGGAACATATGAGATGTTTGAAGGCTGAAATTGGGACTTCAGGCTCGTGCCCGTCAAGAGGTATAAGACCTCCGACGATTGTCTTAGCCTGAAAACTAAGGGAGAAAAGCTCAATCGTTGAGCTTGTGCTCAGATTATGCAAGTGCAACAATCACTTGAACGAGTGGGAGTTGATCTTCGGATGAGATAGTGATGTTTCTCAAAGTCATTGCCACCAAGCTGCTAGAGCTTCGTGATGAACTATAACATCTCGGGGATAGATATGATGATCCTTGAAGTATTGCGATGTTTGACACAGAAAGTAGAAATCAGAAGGAGCATCAATTGTTGATGGTTGGTGAAACCACTAGTTTCAAGAAGGGCAAGGGCAAGAAGGGATACTTCATGAAGCGGCATATCAGCTGCTGCTCTAGTGAAGAAACCCAAGGTTGAGCCCAAACCGAGACTAAGTGCTTACGTAATAAGGGGAACAGCCTTTGGGCAGAATTACCCTAGATACTTGGTAGATGAGAAGGCTGGCAAGGTCGATAGAAGTATATTGGATATACATTATGTTAATGTGTACTTTACTAGTACTCCTAGTAGCACCAGGGTATTAAGATACGGTTCGGTTGCTAAGTGTTAGTAACTCGAAATAAAAGCTACGGAATAAGCGGAGACTAGCTAAAGGTGTGACGATATGTGTTGGAAGTGTGTCCAAGGTTGATGTGATCAAGCATCGCACGCTCCCTCTACCATCGAGATTGATGTTAAACCTAAATAATTGTTATTAGGTGTTTGCGTTGAGCATAGACATGATTGGATTATGTCTATACATATCTGATTATTCATTTAAGGAGAATAATGGTTACTCTATTTATTTGAATAATACCTTGATGGTCTTGCACCTAAATAAATGGTTTATTGAATCTCGATCGTAGTGATACACATTTTCATGCCAAAAGTATAAGATAGTAATGATAGTACCACTTACTTGTGGCACTGCCATATAAGTCATATTGGTGTAAACGCATGAAGAAGCTCCATGTTGATGGATCTTTGAACTCACACGTTTTGAAAAGTTTGAGACATGCGAACCATGTCTATTGGTGTATCGCATGTTGAAACTCCATGCATATGGATCGTTTGGACTCACTTTATTTTGAATCACTTGAGATATGCAAATTATACCACATGGGCAAGATGGTGAAAAGCCTCATTTTGATAAGATGGAACAAGATAGCAACTTGTTGGAAGTAACACATTTTATGTGTGCAGTCAATGAGTCTTGAGGCATCTGATGAATATCGTTATGTTCTTACTTCACGATGATTCGAGTAGATGTTGAGTATATTTACTTGATGAAACACAAGTCTGAATTATTGAATGGTTCAAGTAATTTCAGAGTGAAGTTGAAGATCATCGTGACAAGAGGATAAAATGTCTATGATATGATCATAGAGGTGAGTATCTGAGTTCGAGCTTTGACGCATAATTAAGACATTGTGGAAATTGTTTCACAACTAATACCGCCTGGAACACCATAGTGTGATGGTGTGTCCGAACATCATAGTTGCACCCTATTGGACATGGTGCGTACCATGATATCTCTTATCGAATTACCACTATCGTTTATGGGTTAGGCATTAGAGACAACCACATTCACTTTAAATAGGGCACCACGTAATTCCGTTGAGATGACACCGTATGAACTATGGTTTAGAGAAACCTAAGCTGTCATTTCTTAAAAGTTTGGGGCTATGGCGCTTATGTGAAAAAGTTTCAGGTTGGTAAGCTCAAACACAAAGCGGACAAAATGCATCTTCATAGGACACCCAAAACAGTTGGGTATACCTCCTAATTCAGATCCGGAAGCAATAGGGATTGCTTCTTGAATCGGGTCCTTTCTCGAGGAAAAGTTCGTCTCGAAAAGTTGAGTGGGAGGATGGTGGAGACTTGATGAGGTTATTGAACCGTCACTTCAACTAGTGTGTAGCAGGCACGGAAGTTGTTCCGTGGCACCTACACCAATTGAATTAGAAGCTTATGATAGTGATCATGAAGTTTGGATCAAGTCACTAACGTACCTCGTGGGTGACAAGGATGCGTACTACTTGAGTGAGTACGCAATCCTGTCTTGAAGGTCATGTTGCTAGACAACAATGAACCTCGAGCTATGGAGAAGCGATGGTGGGCCCAAATTCGACAAATGGTTAGAAGCCATGAAATCCGAGATAGGATCCATGTATAAGAACAAAGCATGGACTTTGTTGGACTTGCCGATGATCGGCGAGCCATTGAGATAAATGGATCTTTTAAGAAGAAGATGGACGTGGACGGTAACATCACCGTCTGTGAAGCTCGACTTGTGGCAAAGAGTTTTTCACAAGTTCAAGGAGTTGACTACGATGAGATTTTCTCATCCGTAGCGATGCTTAAATCCGTCGGAATCATGTTAGCATTAGCTGCATTTATGAAATCTGGCGACGGATGTCAAAGAGTTTCCTTACCGGTTTTCGTAAGGAAAGGTTGTATGTGATACAATCGGAAAGTTTTGTCGATCCTAAGGATGCTAAAAGGTATCTGGCTCCAGCGATCCTTTCTAAGGACTGGAATAAGCATCTCGGAGTTGGAATGTGCGCTTTGATGAGATGATCAAAGATTTTGGGTTTATACAAAGTTTATGAGAAACTTGTATTTCCAAAGAAGTGAGTGGGAGCACTATAAATTTCGATGAATATATCGAAATGATGTAGAATTCTGGAATGCATATAGGGTTATTTGAAAGATGTTTTCAATAGAAAACCTGGATTAAGCTACTTGAACATTGAGCATCGAGATCTATGAGGATAGATCAAAATGCTTAATAATACTTTCAAATGAGCACATACCTTGACATGATCTTGAAGGTGTTCAAGATGGATCGATCAAAGAAGGAGTTCTTGCCTGAGTAGTAAGGTATGAAGTTAAGACTTAAAGCTCGACCACGGCGAATAGAGAGAAAGGCGAAGGTGCGTCCCCTATGCCTTAGACATAGGCTCTACGGTATGCTATGTTGTGTACCGCACGGAGTGTGCCTTGCCATGAGTCGATCAAGGGTACAAGAATGATCCAGGAATGGATCATTGGATAGCGATCAAAATTGTCCTTGGAGTAAATAAGGACATGTTTCTCGATTATGGAGGTGATAAAGAGTTGGCGTAAAGGGTTACGTCGATGCAAGCTTTAACACCTATCCGAATGACTCGAGTAGCAAACCGGATCGTATAGTGGAGCAACCATTTGGAATAGCTTCAAGTGGAGCGTGGAAGCAGCATTTACAATATGACATAGAGAATTGTGAAGTACATACGGATCTGAATGTTACGGACCGTTGACTAAAACCTCTCTCAAGCAAACATGATCAAACCCCGAACTCATTGAGTCTTAATCACATGATGATGTGAACTAGTTTAGGACACTAGTGAACTCTTTGGATGTTGGTCACATGGCGATGTGACCTATCGATCATTAATCACATGGCGATGTGAACTAGATTATTGACTCTAGTGCAAGTGGGAGACTGTTGGAAATATGCCCTAGAGGCAATAATAAATTAGTTATTATTATATTTCCTTGTTCATGATAATCGTTTATTATCCATGCTATAATTGTATTGATAGGAAACTCAGATACATGTGTGGATACATAAACAACACCATGTCCCTAGTAAGCCTCTAGTTGACTAGCTCGTTGATCAAAGATGGTTACGGTTTCCGACCATGGACATTGGATGTCGTTGATAACGGGATCACATCATTAGGAGAATGATGTGATGGACATGACAATCCTAAGCCTAGCACAAAGATGCGTAGTTAGTATGCTAAAGCTTTTCTTATGTCAAGTATCTTTTCCTTAGACCATGAGATTGTGCAACTCCGGATACCGTAGGAATGCTTTGGGTGTACCAAGCGTCTACAACTGTGGGTGACTATAAAGGTGCACTACGGTATCTCGAAAGTGTCTATTGGGTTGGCACGAATCGAGGCGGGATTTGTCACTCCGGTTGCGGAGAGGTATCTCTGGGCCCACTCGGTAGGACATCATCATAATGTGCACAATGTGACCAAGGGGTTGATCACGGGATGATGTGTTACGGACGAGTAAAGAGACTTGCGGAAGCGAGATTGAACTAGGTATCGGGATACCGACGATCGAATCTCGGGCAAGTACAATACCGCTAGACAAAGGGAATTGTATCGGGATCAATTGAGTCCTTGACATCGTGGTTCATCCGATGAGATCATCGTGGAACATGTGGAGCCAACATGGGTATCCAGATCCGCTGTTGGTTATTGACGGAGAACGTCTCGGTCATATGCGCATGGTTCCCGAACCCGTAGGGTCTACACATAAGGTTCGATGGCGCTAGGGTTATAAAGGAAGTTTGTATGTGGTTACGAATGTTGTTGAGTCCGGATGAGATCCGGACGTCACGAGGAGTTCGGAATGGTCCGGAGGTAAAGATTTATATATGGGAAGTCTGTTTTGGTCACGGAAAAGTTTGGGTTTATCGGTAGCGATCTGGGACCACGGGAGGGTCGGGGTCCACCAAGTGGGGCCACCAACCCGGAAGGCTGCGTGGGCCAAGTGTGGGAGGAACCAGCCCCAAGGGGCTGGTCGCCCCACAAGAGGCCCAAGGCGCAGGAGAGTGGGAGGGGCAAACCCTAGGCGAGATGGGCCCTAAGGCCCATCTAGTGGCGCCTCCTCTCCCTCCTCTTGGCCGCCTCCCTTGATCCCATCTAGGGTTGCCGCCCCTCTGAGGGCGGAACCCTAGAGGCCCTCCTCCTTCCCTATATATATGAGGCCTAGGGGCTGCCCATAACACACGATTCGATCTCTGTTGGTGCAGCCTGCGTCTCTTCTTCCTCCTCCTTCTCCCTTGGTGCTTGGCGAAGCCTGCGGGATGCCACACTCCTCCACCACCACCACACCGTTGTGCTGCTGCTGGATGGAGTCTTCCTCAACCTCTCCTCTCTCCTTGCTGGATCAAGGCATGGGAGCGCCACCGGGCTGTCGTGTGTTGAGCAGCGGAGGTGTCGTCCGTTCGGCACTAGGATCTCCGGTGATTTGGATCACGACAGTCGACTCCTTCAACCCCGTTCTCATGAGCGCTTCCGCTTAGCGATCTACAAGGGTATGTAGATGCACTCTCCTTCCCTCGTTGCTAGATTCTCCATAGATTGATCTTGGTGATGCGTAGAAAATTTTGAATTTCTACTCGTTCCCTAACAGTGCAGTGCCCCCTCGTCGGCATGGATGGGCGCCATTGACAACTTCCTTGCACCAATGCTAGTCGCCTCCTCCGCCAGTTGACTCGCTCACGGAGACCGAAGTCCGAACATTGTGGCCTTCCTTGAAGCTAGGGCCAGCGTCCAGGAGTACACCAACAACGGTGCAAGCGCCGCCGTCGCCGTCGCCGTTGGTCGATTCGACGACACCGAGCATGGCGGAGGGCCGCTTCCCACGCAAGCGCCATCCCCGCCGCCGTGTAATCTAAATCTGGCATGAAAACATTCAGATTGCCATGCTTAAAATCGAGCGTTTATCATTTCCGTTTATTTCAGATCGATCGTCGTATGAATGTAAAGTCGAGTCGGTGAATGAAATCTAAGGTTTGATTATTGAATGTTACTGCTAGAGCCATATCAAATTAAATATAATATGTTATCAAGCCACATGTTCCTTCTCATCCAATGACCTAGACTGCTTCAATGTCGAGCGCTAACACGTTTAGCGTGCAGTTAATTTCATGCCAAAAATAGTGCTAATCACATAATAACACGCAAATAATATCGTACTTAATATCCGCATGCACTAATATACTTCCAAATTAACGTGCATTCCACGATTACAAATACGTGAAACTGTGCCGTAACTTGTGAACGCGTCGAGATATAGTCAGAGGAACATCACCCTGAGTTCTTCGTGTTTGCCCGTGCGTATAAGCGAGAGGAGGAGAGAGAGAGAGATCACACATGGAACCCACTAGTAAGTGAAGGCGAATAATGCGTGCTAACGAGCCGATCCCACTAATGTACTAAAAAATATTAAATGTTATCCATTAAATAGGCTGTGGTAATATAAAAACATTATAAGAACGAAGGGGGGGACAACAAACATTGATGTTCTACGTATGTTGCCTATTGACGTGCGGCTTGAAGGCCCTGGTCACATGTTCGATCCTCGTCCTTTATTTTTTAATTTCTATATGGGTCCAAATTTGTTTCATGACAGGTGGGCCCCTTGGTGTGTAGTTTTTAGCACTTTAATTTGTGGGTCGAAATTTGTTCCATTCGGTGGACTATCGTGTGTAGTTTCAGTAGCTTATTTGTAATAATTAAAGAGAACAACAGGTTTTTTGCAATAATTCCATGGTGCGACGTTGAAGGCGAGAAAGGACGTGCGAGAGAGTGATGACCAAGCCAGAGGGAAATCAATTGCGGGAGGTGCGGGGGTTGCAACTATGTTTGGAGTAGTTGTGGGCCAAATGCTACAAAATATAATCTAAACCCACGAATAAATGCCTACACAAATTAATCCAAGGTTGGAGTCCCCTAATGTAAATAGCTACGGGTTTGCGAGGGATGGAGAGGTAACTTCAATGTGTGGAAGATACGGCGTGAGAAAGCAAGGTCAATCGAGAAACATATAGATAGAGACAAAGTGAGTGTGGTCCGACATTCATTGAAAAGATATATATATATACTCTAGGGAGATATTATGCGATTGAGCTTTTGGGAAGAGTGAGGCCTAGGATAGAGCTTGAGAGATGATCTAGTCACAAACATGTAGATAGATTTTGTGAGTGGGAGGAAGCAAGGTCAATCGATTACATATATATAAAGGGAGAGAGATTGAGCGTGTGGGTGCGCGTCGATCGAAAGAGTGAGACGGGTTGGAAGAGTGACCTAGATAGACAATGTGAGTGAGAGAGTATACAATATGAATATGTCGAATTGGGCTCAAACATGGAGATAAATCGTTTGTGTCGAGAAAGAGCAAGGTCAATCGAGACATACAAGAGAGAGAGAGAGAGAGAGAGAGAGAGAGAGATTGCGGCGTGGCCCGCCATGAGGTCGACAGGCGGCGGCTTGGATGGACTGACCTAGATAGACAATCTGTGTGAGAGAGTATAGAGTGTGTCGATCGAGGCCCGAACAGGGAGATATATAATTTGTGTGTCAAAGAAAACAAGGTTAATCGAGAGTCAGATAAAGAGAGTGAGATTGAGCGAGTGCGGCCCACCATGCGGAAGAAAGAGCGAGATAGTCTCAAGGGAGTGACCTAGATAGACAACATCGTGCGTCGTTACGAGAGGTTGAGGGCTAGATAGGCAATGCATGTATCTAGCGAGAGGCGTGGGAGGAGAGAGAGCTTGGCATGGGGTGCAATGGCGGGTGTGTGAGGTAAAACATTTGGTAGCAGTGTAAAAAGGGGGTTGTGTAGTTGAGAGAGTTAGAGATCGAAACATGGAGAGAAAGAATGAACATGTGTCGGAAACCGATAGCTTCCTAATATGGTTAGGAGAGGAAGATTAACCGATACAGGAAGTATGTAGCGTGTGTGGCGAGGGGGTGGGGCTAAAACAACATTTGAATGTAGATCGTACGAGAATTAGTATCGACGTTTCAATTCGGTGTACATTGTAATATTTGAACCGAGGACCATGCATATGGGTAACTATTTCGAATTCGTGCCATACTAGGTTTGGAAAAGTTGACATTGACTCGATCGTTGTGCTATTTACTAGCAAGAGGCCAATGCGTTGCATGGAACATCAAGATGCATTTATCTGAGCTGTCTATCTCGTGGGAGGCGAAGATGAATGAGGGAAGTCCTTATCTACAAATGTGGAGAGGGGTGCGGGTATCTTTTTGCAAAATTGTCATAGTTTGCTTTCTATCCGTCAGATATAGATCGGACGGTCTATATTGCAGGACGGCAGGCACACCATCATCACCAACTCGGTTAATCCATCCAAAGTTTTCTCACTACCATGGTGTTCAACATATACATATGAAAAAAAGTAGCGTGGATACCGTGAAAGGCGAAATCCACGTTAGAATTGGAGATACGCTATGTGACACACTCTAATTCAAATAACTAATTATGTGACACACACTCTAATCCACGTTAGCATGGATACCGTGGATACCATTTTGATTATTTTTAAATAACTCCTCATTAATTAATTTATAGTATCTCGTTTCAAATGACTAATTATTTGCAAGGAAAACACGGGCATGGTAATACATACAGATTCGTTTGCAAATGAAATAATATTCATTGCATTCCCAAATGTAGCGCACCGGGCAAACCAGTGATGTCGTTGTGGTCGCGTGTGTAAATGCGACGCTTAGCACCCAACCAGCCACCCTCCCGCGACAAAATAAGTTTAAGCTTCCACGTTTGGATTGAAATATCTGGCGGACCCAAGCAAAACCTCCCTTCTCCACCGTACCCTTCGCGCCAGATTGCTCAAATCCCTAATTCGCCGCCAACCCAAGCAAAGTTCAAATCGCCCCTCATCTCGTCTCTTTCCCCACCTCTGCGGCGACGGCAGCGAAAGCGACGGTGCGCTTCACCACCGCACGGAGCTACCTCATCTACACCTCGTCCACCACACCGGGTGGTCCACCGACAACGTCGGCCACCATAACCGACATGCCTCACACACCGACTTCAACCGCATCAGCTGTGCTTCACCAGCGCCGTCTCCACGTCACGGGCTACTTCACGAACACATCCTCGCACCTCCGCCCCGAGGCCGTTGAGGCTTCACCAACAGTCTCGTCCATCGCATCGTGGCGCTCGCTGCCACTCAAGATCTGCATCCGGCGGCCAGCAAGCGCGCATCACCCTCAACGGCTCTGAAGTGACCCACACTCTAGCTAAGCGAGCATGCCCAAAGCGTCGGCCCGAACTAGGTATCCACATCACTCCCTTATGCATTGTTCCGCGATGTTTGGATATCCTTTCACTGCTCTCTTAGCTTACGACTATGCAACTCGACATTTGCTCTTATTTCTTCTAGAGATATCATCTGAAACAAGCAGAACCATTTTTAGCGAAGCATGGCGCCTCGGATCTGGTACACATCCTGCACATCGTATAACCTTGTAAGTATCTGTCCTCCGGTACAACAGCAAGGTCGATTCCTCTTATTTGATCAACCATTAGCCGTGTCAAAAATGCAGAGGGGATGCAAGGAGCACAAGGCCTGCACATCCAAGCAAGTGGTAACATGGACTTGTACATGGAACATCCCAAGTGCAAGCGAGCTGTAGTGAGCACATACAACAAGCTAGCATAAGTCCCTTTATTTCATTTAATTTGTCTTGGATCGTGTGTATGATTTGTGTGTGGTGGGTGATCCACAATTCAAGTTACCGGGAGAACATTTAACTTAAAAATATGAAGGCACTTGCACTCGGAAATAAACATAACTTGAGAAATATGAAGCTACATGCACTTTGAAAACCAGCTAATGATCCAAAGTAGTTCACATTATAAAACACTAAATGATGTAAGCACCAAAAAACACAAAATGCAACATGGTGTACAAGGACTACTAACATGGTCTATACCTGCTTGAATTATTCGTTCTCTGGCTGAAAATATCGAAGTGTAATTGCACCTATAACCAGTGCGCAAACTGCATATCAATATATCTATCCTGCACAAGTATGCCAATTGTTTCAAACAACAGATTAGAAAAGTATTTATGCCACGTTGTCATGATACGGGGACTTTCTGGTAGATGGCCTCAACGTTTCCTCAAGCCATGCAAATGTACTATAATTTGCTTCTCATCAATGCTGCAAATCTCTATGTCTCTCTCAACATAGCCGATCATCATTAGACACTAAATCCTTCAATGAGAGCTTGCAAAATGCTTGCATTAGATCCCTCATTAGACACTATATGTTCATCACCGAGGAGCATGCAAAATGTTTGCATCAAATCCTTCATTAGCGGTCTGTTCACTAGACACTTCAGGCTCAAGAACAACATGAGCTTGTATGTTTGCACCGGAAACTTGATTAGATACATAAGAATCAGTCAGTTCAGTATTGATTGGGGGAGTTATAAAATAAGCAGAAATTGGTTTAATTTTCTCATAGATTCCCTACATACAAGCAGTTCAACAACACCGTCGAGGTTTAACTATTGGCCGAAATTGAACAATTGAATTAGATATAATCAGGGATGTGATGTTCCTACTCGTTGTGCATGCTGCTCTTGCAAGCTACATTGTCTGTTTGCATAGCTCGATGCCATGCCCGTGGTGCCGCCGCTGCCTCCCACGAGCTACACCGAGGTTGGATCTTCATATTCTTGTCCTTCCATTAAGCTTGAAGCCGCGACCACCCTCCAACGAGGCGAGGAAGTGCTGTGACGGTCTGTCTAGCGTCGGCTAGGTTAGTAGCAAACCAGCTGGAGGCACGGCGAACAAATTGGGATTTTTCATCTGTCGTCGATATGGAAGGTGCTCATTTTGGCCATGAGCCTGCTATGGGGCCTGCCTTGCACTACGTTATTGGCCCATCCAAATTGAAACATTTTCTTCATTTTTACATTGCCTGCTTCGTGCGTTGGGACGAACAAAACTAGCTTTGGCCAACTGGGCGACACAAACTAGGTGCACACTTTCCAGCCACCGGGCGCCCATACCGGCCCCTATGGTGGTGTCGCCCTTATGCGTGTATGATTGGGGTAGTGAAAAATATTCGATGGCGCTTTTGATTTACCCACAATATGGTTGAAATGCTTGTTTCTCTGAACTGAGTTCGCCAATGATGTGAAGGATGCCAGTCTTTTCATCCTATTGTAGATTGCTTAGATCTCGATATGTCAAATGTAATCGCGTGAAATATTCAGGTAAAAACCAGTGTGATGTGTGTGGCTACAACTAGTCGACTACCGTCCTCATATAACATATCAAGGGCGCACCATCTTACCAGATTAACCATTCGACTTACTAATGCACTGTGGGAAAAAATAAGTATTGGGAATGCGTATCCAAGCAATTGATGCCATGGACTCCTTCATAGAACCTTTTAAGCGAAAAAGAAGTTGCAGTGTGCCTGTACAAAGAGCTAGCGTAAGTTCAGTTACCTGCTTCTCGGAATTTTAGTTAGCCATTTATTGCAAAACTGTTCAATTACATTGCTTGGCTTAATTTAGTTTGCTACTGATTACATAATGCCATAGCCTATTAATCCTATTATAGACTGCGCCTATCTATGTGTTTGATATTTACTGTTAAGAATTACCTGTTTGCCTGAACTTAAATAGCTACTTAAGCACGTAGATAGCTGGTCATATGTACTTCTAGGGTGCAGCAGAATTCACGTGTAATTTACGTTCTGATACCCTGTTTGTTTAAATGGTTTGCTGTTATCACTTGTTGCACTAGTAATGTTTGCATGTTCATAGATAGACAACTGTCAGGTTTATATGAGGGACACTGTCTTTTTAACTTATATATGTGTTGGAATCATTTTGCTTACGTCAAAGAAATTTGCGGATGTACGTGTTGTTGGTAAGCAGTACCGACTTGTTACTTTATCGTTGCCAAGAACTTGTTAGTTTTACTAGTTCATGTGTAATTAAATCGTTGCCAAAATTGGTTAGTTTTACCAGTTTGATGTTAGTTTCTTATGGCTCTTGCAAAACTTTATTTATTGATTGCTAACATTCAAGTTTGCAGGATCCAACTGAAACTCCGTTGCACTAGATATGTTTTCAGAAAATTCCTTGTTTACGGTTTGCTCTGTAACTTGTTGCTGTAATCATCTTACCAACTTCAAGTTTTAGGATCCAATTGGAAGTCCAATTGGATAGCAGTACATTTTCAAAAATATATTTGTGTAACAGGTTTGCTGTTGTAACTTGTTGCTCTAATCAAATTCTGACTACTCAACTTTCTAGGATCCAAGAGAAACTCCAATGCCACAACAGGTTCCTTTTGCAAAACTTGTTTGTTAACGCTTACTACTGCAACGGTTGCTCTAATTATATTCTTGGCTACTCAACTTTTCAGGATCCAAGAGAAACTCCAATGCCACAACAGTACCTTTTGGAAAACTTGTTTGTTTAACTGCTTTCTTGCTGCAACAACCGGTTACAATGATGTTAATAACTACTTTTCAGCATCCAATTGAAACTCTTTAATTCCTTGTTTGTTTAACTGGTTTCTGTTATAACTCCCGATTGAGATGTTTTGCTAACTTCAACTTTTAGAATCTAATCGGAACTTTAATGGCAAAATAGGTTAGCCCAAGATCAAAGAGTGAGGTCCCCATGGACGTTGTATCATCCCACAAGCTGTGGCACCGCCTAATCATGCATCATGAATTGCCAACCGATGCTCTAGAGGCTAAATAGTGGTAGAAAGAGATTCTACGCACTTAGAGATGAAGTTGACATGTTGAGGAAGCAAACATCACAATCACAAGAAGTACTCAAGACAACCATTAAATATTTGGTGGATTTCAAAATGAAGCAAGCGAGACGACCGCATTTTAAGGTCCTAAAGGAAAAAGAAATTAAATTCCCACTTGGTAAATCATAGGTGAAATGTTGTTTCCATCGTTGAATAACCTTTGTGTTGTTTGTTCATGTAATTGATCAAACCATTTGTTTTAGAGATCATGTAATAATTTTTTTTGTTTTTGGTTTGTAATTTTATTTGAGCACAAGTTTGTATTAATTCATAAGACTCGAGACATTTCATTTTGATTGCTGTACCAGACCTACAAATATGCCAATCAGGCTGAATGTGCATTCAGCAATAATAGTAGTCTGAGATGGACCATAAGTGGCATGCAGGAAAGGGCCAAGATGTTGTACTAACCGCTAGAAAAGGATGCTCTTCTAGCAAAAAAAAATACAGCTGGCTTATGTATGTTAGTTGATATTATTGATCCATATCTATAAGTGTTTATATATACATTAGTTTTGTACATTCTTGGTTGATTGACTCATATTTGAATCTTGATACATCGCTTGTGTACATATCTAAATGGGAGTACACATTATGTTGCATCGACATTTGAGTTGGACATAAAGTGTTCAAAATATTAATTCACCTTAAAGCTGGATTCTAGCTTCGAATTGAGTATCGGCATTTGTAAATCATATTCATATATGAAAGTGGAATACATCTTTGTCATGCTTTTGAAGCTATATAAAACAGATACAATGATTTATAAAGATTCATATAGGAATACAAAATGGATTCAAATTTAGTTGCCAGGGTAGCGTGGATGCTTATTGTCCCAAAATCCAAAAGAAGCGGCAAAATGTCCACTCCCAAGTCGGCTGCCCGAAGCCAAGTGTTTGGGAGATGGAAATTACTGTCTACCCCTTACGGACAATCCATCGGCCCGAGTTCATCTGCTCTCAATAGGGGTAGGTTAGTAACCTCAATTAGGCGTGACACGACCGCCTCTGAGCCCATTACGACACGGTGGGCGCCAAACATGGGTGGCGAAACACATTTGATTCAAGCTCGTCCGAAAGACCTCGTCTCTCCTCCATTTCCCCATTCATACAAGGTGGGCGGCAAAACAAACTCGCCTCGGCCTAAATCGATGGAGGCAAATATTTTCAATAGGGGCAGGTTTGTAAATTCACTCGGATGTGACACAACCGCCCTACCGTCAGCCCGTTCATACACGTGGCGCCAACCATGGGCGTAAAGCACCCTCTCCTCGCTAGAAATCTCTCGGGCAAATATTGGCGAGATGCGAGATTACCGTCCTATCCCCAACCGACGGACGTCAAATTTTAAGCAGGGGCTAAGTTCAGTAACTTTCCCATATTTAGACAGAGCATCCAAAACATGGTTCCCGTACCTCTCCCTCCATTTTCCCATTCATGCACCATCCGAGCTAGAACACCATCCCACACCAGCCTCCTCCGTCCGCCACCCCATCCATCACGCCGTCCTCCACCCCATCCATCACCACCGTCCTCCACCATGCGGGCGCCTACCAAGACCGTGTCGTCCACTACTAGAGATGGAGGTTTCTCATCCAGGACGGACCAAGAGCCTTGCATCTCGTCCTCTCGCTTCATCGGCGCCGTCTCCTCTTTGCGGGCTGCTCACATAACCTTCTCTTCCACCACACGGACATATCCCCGATGCACCCGTCTACACTCATGAGATCTGCTTCAAGCGCCACCGCAGGCATTGCACCCCGATGCCTACAGGCGCCGCAAGAGAGGTGGTACTTCATATCTCTTCACCTTTTGATCCCAACCAGAAAATAGATCGTAATTTGGTTCTTGTACTTTCTTTTTAGCTCTTAGAAATTAGTTCTTAGTTGAAGCAAACAATGGATGCTAAATATCTTTCCCGGTTTGCAGCTTTAAATCTGCCATGGCACAATCATAATAGGGTTTAATTGATCATGCTTAGGGTTCAATTGATCATGTTGGTTCCATGGTGGTTTATTTTATAGAAATCAGACGGAAACCCTCTTTTGCTAAAAATGCTAGCGAAGAACACTCGGGACTCTGAGGTGCCCACGGTGGGTCGTGACCCACCACAGGATTTTGGGTCGGCCTAGGCCCGATTCCCCTCATTACATTGTCGCTTCGATCTCTACTCGCCCCGATCGCGCCTGCTGGCAACTTGCCGTCCTCGACGACATGACTCTAGGAGGAGGCGCGGACTAATAGGAGGTCGAGGCAGCTCGCCAACAGCGTCACTGCTGCCGGCGCGCACCGTACCTACCTTCCCGTCTATTCAGGGCTCAGGCGTGCAGCACCCACTAAGCCAACCCGATTTATCTGAGATCGTCCTCAACACTCAGACCACTCCTCATCACCCATTTTCTAATTGATTCATTACTCATTAGGCAGGATTGTCATTAGGGTTTGTTGTGTGCTGAGTGCTACCTACATAATGGTTCAGATGTATTTCAGTAATCTTTAGTACCTATAAAGTTCACAAGGTTTCAAAATTACATCCCTAGGAACAGACACTAGTCATTTTGGATTGTTGGTCATAGTGGCATTGACCTAGATTACTCTGCAGACCAGGTTTGTTGACAATTTTACTTGTCTTTCTTACTCATTCGATATGATATCCAATTATCCACGACGATTAGGTGCAAACAATAAGTGCTAGACAAACTTCTTGATTCAGATTTTGGACGGTCTCTTACTGCAGTTACAATTCTGCATACTTGTCCTAGTAAGCTCACAAGTAAATGATTGATTCACTACATCTATGCTTCCCTTGTCATATTTGTTGTCAATATTCTTTTAGGGTGGACCACCTGTTTCAAAATCTTGGAACCGTAGACATGAGTGAATAGTATTTCTTTGTGTGATCTCTTCCATCATGTGTGGGCAGCGAACACTGCATTGTATAGAAAGAAAGTGTCATTTCCAGCTTTTACATAGACTACAATATTTTACATGGAATACAATCTACCTACTTGCTATGCGTCGCTTTTACCAACCTCCACCCTTGAAGCTAAAAATTATGCCACTCATAATTCCTTAGTTTATTTGTTCAAATCTGAATTTGATATGATTGTAATATTCCTACTTCAATTTTGAAATGTGTGTCTTCCTGTTATAGAGACATTAGAGGTTTGTATTTACGTGTGGTGCAGTCGACGGTTGGGGGTGAACTTTGCATATGCAGGGGTTTATAGGAGATACTCTTCAAGTTGGATCCATAATGCATTCCATAGATAATCTGACTACATTTTATGTTTTCATGAATCTCAGATTCGAACAGCATCATAATGATTATGAGCTTGCGCGCATGAAAAGAATAAAGCGGAACAATGCCATGGCTGTCAAACTTGGCATTAAGGGACTGAAATCAAGTCTGGATGCAATGCAATGCAAGTGCTCTCCACCTCTGATTCATGCTCGAATATGATCCTAACAGTGATTACGAGCTAGGGAACCTAACTCAATGTAGCTCCCTAGTGGAGGAGTCGAGAGCAGATGCCTATCTTATTCACCCATCAAGGTGCTTGCTCTAACTTTCCAAGGTTATATTGGTGCACATATCTTGCAACGATGCTTTGCATTGCTTCTACTTTGTTGAACTGCCATTAGCTTAGTTTACACATCGTGTATGTGAGCACGCTGCCTATCCATTTTATTACATATTCCATCTGTCATCATACCATATTTATCCATTGAAATGTTGTTCTTGTGTATCAGACGTTCAAAAGGAAGAGGGTGATTGCTGATTGCGGAGGAGCACGAGCAAAGTATTTGGAAAAGGTAGTGACACCTGATAAATCAAATATCCCATTAGGTGTAGTTGCAATATCACCTGACCCACAAAACACTCCAACTCTAGCAGACTCTAGCCCTACTACACTGGTCATTCTGATGCCCCAACTCAGCAGACCCCAAGCGCAGCAAGCAGTATGATGATGCCGATTGACATAGCACCACTCTCGACGCAAAAACCCCATTCCAGCAAAGAGTACACAAAATCCGTTGCCAAATCCTTTTGAACCGAGAGAACCCCAATTGCAGCAAATAGGACCCTGTTCCATTTCTTCCTAGTTTAGAAGATGAAGCTTATATTGTTGTCGAACTTTGTGCGATCTTTCCTTCATGGAAAGATTATACCGCATGACGTAACAATTTCCAGTCTTCCTCCGCAACTTACACGTAAGTAATGTACTAATGTTATTCATGGTAATTACTGCATATGTTTCTGCGACGAAGACACAAGATTTCATTCTTTTAAATAGGCGAGGACCAAACTGGATTTTCAAGGCGAGCAAGGGTTGGTTGCGCTTTTCAAGACTCGTTGATGAAGTATCGTTCCTACCGAGGCAAGCGCACTCGATGGCAAGCCTCTTAACAAAATTTCTGTAAAGTCTCCGATGCTACATTTATCAGACAATGACTGGAATAATCTTGTTACACATTGGTCTCGTCTACAGCGTAAGGTACTGTCTATGATATCACATCACAATTTGAATTACATTTCTGCATTTGCCTTAACATCTCACTTGTACAAAAACTGTTAGCAGAAGAACACTCATTCTCAAGGGACCACGGAATCTCGTAACTATATTGCACACTGCATTGCTCTTGTGAGTACCTCTTGCCCTGTATGACCATACTTACTTTCATAGTTATTTGATTATGTAGCATCACTGCACATGTTAACCTCTTTATCGTCCATTTGGTGGACATTATAAGATCCGTATGGACTCTTACATAAATTTAGAATCAACCCAATGCTTTTGAAGAGGTTTAGCTCGTAGTCCTCTTCTAAGGACTGAACGCCGTCTATCACTTGTACTTACATTAACAGCTACTCCTCCGTCCCATAGTATAAGAATGTTTTGTACAGTACACGGTGCTCAAAACACTCTTGTATTATGGGAAGAGGGATTGGTTCCTGTGTAGCATTCGCATCTTATCTCCCTCGCCCACCATTTACTAAAAATATTAGATCTATATTTAATCTTACGAAAAGTTGAATACCTGAGAAATGCCGGTCGAAGTGTAGCCCATTGCTTTGTCAGTATATTTTGTCCTGTAACGCTTGTACTTCCAGGGATTGGTAGTTGATTATGTAGCATCAATCTGCATCTTATCTTCATTATCCTCTGTCCCTTCCGGTATTATCATATCTATAATTACTCTCTACAAAATGCAGAGTACAGGCAATGCTTATGAAGAAGATTCTGTGCTGAAATTCTCGAGTTATCCTTCCCTTGACAAGGAGAAGGGCATTATAAAGCCGGTGTTAACTGTTAATGTAAGTTAGTCCTTCTAAAGCCTTTATCCTCAACTGCTGTTTAATTTTCTCATACTCCCTATCGTTTACTGCTGTTTAGTTTGCTGTTCCTATCAAAATGCATGATCGCAAGAACCGTAAGTTCCAAGTTTTACTTGTAAAACCAAATTCCTTATTCATACCATGCACATTACTCAATACTCCCTATATGTATACTTCCTTATTCAATCCAGTGTGTGGTGAAGCAGCCCACATTTGCACCTTGTTATCTCCTGTTTTATCTTACTGATGTGGCTGATGATATGAACAACATGCCATGGATATTAACCAAAATAGATATAATGATTTTCTTTGCCCTTCATCTATGCTTGTTATGTTGACATGGTAATCCAGTTGTGTGGGAAGCTCCCGCATTATGAACAATGCCAAATTATGCTATTGATATTTTGAACTAACTCTTTATTTTCTAATTTCAAATTGGATGGAATTGAAGACACGTTATCATTTTTGTTTATACACTGCAAAACCTATCATCTCTCGCTTGTTTAGGGTGATATGCCTTGTCGGATTTCGAGTTCAGCAGACCCTCTAGGTTCGAACTACGGGTGCACGCGAGATCTTGCCCCTACCTACCGCACATCGCCGCCTTTCAAGGATCTAAACTACAAAAGAGCAACACAAGAGACACAAGGTTTATCTTGGTTCGGGCCACCATTGTGGTGTAATACCCTACTCTAGTGTGTGGTGTGGTGGATTGCCTCGGGGCTGATGATGAACAATACAAGGAAGAATAGCCTCATGAGGTCTATTCTTGGCGGTCGACAACTGCTAGGGGAGTTCGGTCGCTCTCTCTCTCTAGATTGCTTGACCTCTAGCTATGTCCTGGATTCCGGATCCTAGATCCTCCCCCTTCTACCCCATGGGTGGCTAGTCCTATTTATAGGCAGAGGCCCTGGACCTCTTCCCAAATATTGAGCGGGAAGGGCGCCAACAATTGGCCATTTTGAAGGGGAACATCTAGTACACTTATCTGACTAAAGTTGGTCCTCGCTGTCAAAGGCTCGACAGTGGCCTGGCTTGGGCTCCATGATGACCTCCTTCCCGCCGTTGTGATGGTCTTGGTCTTGTTGCACGAAATGGTTGCCTTTGCTTGATGCTCTCCTGCGCTTGCTTCCTTTGCACCAAAGAGGAAATGAGGACACTGCTGGCTGGCGCCCTCTTGGCGCCCTCGGTCTCATGGCTTGCGTCACGGGCACCTCATGAGGTACCCGCCTTGATCTCTCCGCCTCTGCGAGCCATCTGGCGAGGTCGTGCCTAAGGAGGCTTCTGCCGTCCGCCCGTGAAGCTTAGCCCCTCGCGAGGTCTTGAGCTTGTCTTGATGAAGATGGGTCGTCTGGGCTAGCCCTTGAGCCACGCCGTAGGCGCAGGCGACAAGTCTGGTACCCCTGTTCCCGAACGCCGAGTAGCCCCAGGCCCAAGGCGCTGGACTTGGCTGAGCGAGAAGCGAAGGGCAAGTCGGCGCCGGAGCTCTAACAACTGCGGCCTTGGCGCCAGCGTGGCGGTTGATTGGGCGTGGCGTCTCGCTCTCCCACAATGCCTTGACAACTCGCGAATCATCAAAAAGCGGCACCGTCTAGGCTTTTCTTCCTTGCCTTCTCCGGTCATTGCCCGATCCCTTTCTTGCTCCTATCCTTCCCTTCAAATCTCAGATCTACTTCGATCGTGTGCCCTAGCGAGATGTGGCGCTCGCCACACCCGGCCGGAGCTTGGTACTCACCTACCTTGATTCCCGAACATGTCGGAGAAGAGCCTTGCCGAGCGCCGGATGATGGCGGCGCAAAGGCAACGACGAACAGCGATGCTCAAGGCTGGCTCCGCCCTTCACGAGGACCAAGGAAGCACCTTCGATCCGCTCTTCGTGGCGCCATTGCCGCCGTCTGGTGCCTCCCTTTCTGAGTTCTTCTTTTTGTCCTCCGCCATTACAAACTGCAAGCTCTGCACCTCCACCCCAACTCCGTTCTTCTCCTGGCGATCTTCGCCTACCATTGTGAGCTCATGTCGGGTGCAGCCCTCGATGGCCTTGCTGCGCCCTGCTTCTACCTCAGGTCTCTCGGGTCCATCTCGCGTCTTGTGAGCTTTATCGCGTCGCAGCTCAACGCCATCTCGAAGCCGGGAAGAGGACTGAAGGCTTGAGAGCAAGTGGGTCATGGTAGATCTTGGGCGCATCCATCCTCGGCTGATTCTGCCCGCCCATCAACGATTGGTCTCAGCGGTACTCGTGGATCCCGCGAAGCCAGTCTTTGGAGAAGATGAGCGGACCTGTGGCGGGTAACATGGCGATAGCGGCGCTGGCGGGCCGTCGCTCTGAGGGAGTTCTGGAGCACGGGTGGCCCGCTTCATCGATACTCGCTTCCATGTGGAGGCCTCGCCGAGCCCGTAGTCTGGCAGCGAAGATCCGGCGCGGTCCTCAATCTTTGGTCGGGAGGCGTGGCGAGGCGGGCGCTCATGTACCCTGTTCGCCGAGATGACTAGGAGCAGGTGGTGGACTCCATGCCCGCTTTCAGCGGGGCGGGCTGTGCCAGCGGAGGTTCCCAGGACCGCGCCACAGCAGCGTGAATGTGTCCTCCGGCGACTCCAGCGCGAGGAGGAAGAAGAGGCGGGAAGGGGCCCGACTCGAGGCGACCGCGAGTCGAGCGCCCTCCCGGCGCGGTCCGCTCTCCGCCTCTTGCGGACGGCGATGAGGATGGCGATGGCGGGGTGGCGAGCTTGCCCTCGATCCCGAAGAAGGCGGGGCGGGCTGGTCCCGCGGTCTGCCCGGCTCGAGGCGATCTGCGAGCCGCCTCCTGCTCTCGAGCCTCTTGAGGCTGATCCTGCAGCTGGCTCTCGGGCTTCAAGTTCGGCCGGAGGTTGCTCGAGCCTGGCGATGACCGATAAGTTCTAGATTCTTGTTTTATTCCTTGCTTTGTCATGGGCTTGATGTCATGATTCCTTGGCTGAGTCTGGCGCTGCGTGAAAGCTGAAGGGGCTCCGAGGCTTCGTCCGAGGCAGCGCCTCCGTCCGAAAGAAAGCGCAGCAAGACACGGGCCTCTCTGCCGGTCATCCTCGCGAGGCTGGCGAGCTAGCTTGGCGAGCTCAGCCCCCATGGACCAGCGACTCCGAGGTATCCTTGCACGATGCCCTTGCCGCGATTGTCGAGCGCGAAGGTCCCGGCCCATGGTGTTGTGATTATGCTGCAGTCCTCTCCTCCTACTATGACAACTCTCTCTCCGACTCCTTCTCTGTCTGGATCGTGCTGCTCTGGCTGGACGGCTGCGGCAAGATCTTACAGGCGCCGACCCTCGCTTGGTGGGCGGGCGCTTGGAGCTGGCCTCGGCTGGGTTCGCTCGATGCTTGATTCGGCGGCTGGTTCAGAGCATGACGGCTTGCTGACGAGGAGAACAGGCCGTCCTTGGGGCAAAGGCAGCTCTGGCGCCGCCTTGGGAGGTAGCCGATGTCAGGAGTCGCTATAAAGTTGGAGAAGCGAGCTGCGGGACTCGTGACCAGCTTGCCAAGGAGGCCAGCGTCCATGAAGAAGGAGGAAGACATGAAAGCTCGTGAGGCGGCAAGGACCGGGATGCCAAGCTTAACCGGCGCCGTGACCGCTTGGGTGTCTTTGGAGCAGGAATGGAGGCGATGAGGTGAGCTGGACGACAAAGCGGGGTCCTCGCCGAGGACAGCGTGGCCTTCAGCGGAGATGGGCGAGCTCGCACCTTCTTGAGTTGCTACGACAACGGCCTAAAAGCCCGCTGGCGGCGCCGAGGCGGCACCTGCCAGCTGCTTCCCTTCTTGGTCGCGCCCTTGAAGATGTCACCCTTGGCCTTGTCCCCACGGCTAAGGCGGCGCGTGTCTGTCTTCTGCGGCGACGCGTCCTTACCCGTCTACCTTGCGACCCGGCGTCGACCTCGACAGCTTCTTTGGAGCCCGTGGCGGCGAGCTTGCCGCTGCGCTCTTGGCCGTGAAGGGTCGGCGGAGCTCTGCTGGCGAAGTTCGGGCCTTCAGCACCAAGCGAGCGGCGTTGCGATCTGAGGAGCTTCACGGCGAACCCGCCCGGCGCAGCTCCGCCCGCCAGCGGCGTGCTGCCAACAAGTGACTCCTTTGTGGCTCCTGTCCTGCTTTCAGCTCCTGCAACATGCATCATGCCTCGTGGAGCGTTTAAACTTGCGTTTGGCATTGTGAAAACAGTTATGGACTTTAATATTTTCTTTTGAATTCCTTAAGATTTGCGCTTTTCCTTCCTACTTGCTTATGTTCTACACGGCGAGAGACCGGCCGCGCATACCTCAGCGCCGTTAGCCCGACCGAAACAGGGCGGGACCAAGGGGTGAGGACTACGTGACAAGTTAGGCTCTGAGTCGCGATGCTCGAGTCCCCTTAAGCGCATGAACAGCAAGTAGGGAGGTGAGATGTATGGGTGAATTACCATTCTCGTCTGCGAGCCCGACCCAGCATACCTCGGCCGCCGTTAGCCTTCCGGAACTAAGGGTGAGGGGCTACGTGGCAGAGTTAGGCTCTGAGTCGCGATGCTCAGAGTCCCCCTTGGCGTTCAAGCGGCCTCCATACCTTAGCTCCGCTCGGGGAGGGGCGTCTGACGAACCAGGCCGAGGGCACTGGCTGGAGTGGCGTCGTCGTGGGCGTGACCAGGCGTAGCCCGTGCCCAGCCCCTCGCGGCACTCCCGGAGGCGTTGCGATGAGGCGGATGTTGAGCTCTGGGCTCCACGAGGTTGATCGGCCGGGGCCACCCTCGATTGTTTATCACCGGCCTTGAGCATAAGCGCTTTTCGTATGTGTCTGGGCATAGCCGCTCCTCGGCGATGTCGTCGAGCCGGTGGAGCATGGCGCTTCCAGTGTGCATCTGAGGGGCTCCCCTCGGGAGGACCCAGGCGTGTCGACCCATACGACACGTGGCTGGCATGGTAGGGCTGGCGAGGTGTATCTGGGCACCCATGAGCGAGTCTCGGGACTCACGGGGCCCTACCTCAAAGCGGGTTGCGCCTAGCTTGAGCCTTAACTTGTGATGTGTTCCTGCAAATTTGGTTAGATGTCGGCGCTCTCGTCCTCGGGTCCGGCCCTTGGCGGGCCTCGGCCGTCGTGGTATGCGGTCGCGATGCCATGGACAAGGCTAGAGGTGAGTGCGGAGAGCGGTGGGAACCCATGGTCGCGATGCTCGGTACCCCCGTTAGCGTGCAAGCGGCCGACATGAAGGAAGAAGGGGTGCCGTGAGCGGGCACCAAATAACAATCATGATGGGTCAAATGCACAACCGAATAAGCATAAGAGGGTACATGCAGCTGAGTGCAGCGAGTGGCTTGGGATGATGCAACCGGCGCCCACAACAAAGTAAGCTAGGAGCATGAAGCAAAAGAGATACACGCGAGGGGCGGACCCACGCAGCACAGGGAATGATGCAGCCACAGGCGCTCGGCTGAAAATGAAACTTCGAAGGATGTCACACGATAGCGTTGAAGACAAGGGATCTGAAGTAGCGGACGTCGTGGGCTGCGGGCTGATCTTCCAGAGCCCCAGGCCGGAGTCTCGGGAGGCTCGGGGCTGAGTGGCTCCTCATGAACCATCTCCATCTCCGCCGGGACTCGGAGCGCTGGCCTCTTGAGCCTCGGGGCGCTTCCTATGAGGTGGCGTGTGGCAGCCGCGTTCAGCAAACCGCAAGGCATGCGAGCGTGGCTGTGGGGTGGACCTTGAGCATGCCAGCGTGAGGGCGAGCGCTCTGAGGCGGCTCGGTTGAGCCTTGGTATGTCGATCACGGCGCAGCCCACCATCCTCGCTGGATGCTGAGCTCTGGAGGAGTGGCGGCTGCCACTCATGACTCTTGACTCCTGCAGCTCTGAATGATCTGGCTGGCGAACTCCACGAGGTTTGGCCCTCCTTGCCTCGCTCCTTCTGAGGAAACATGCTTTGAAACACGCCTCAAGTGGTGCCCAAGCGCCTCCCTCGTGAGCTTAGCAAAGTCGGTGGCCCTCGGGAGAGCCCTGAGCCTTGCTCAAGGAGGCGCAGGGTGCACCTTCCTTCTGACGGAAGGAGGTGCTCCTGAGCAGTAGCGGACCACGAGGGGCCTGCCTCCCGAGGTCGGGCAGGCGATGTCTTCTTCTTCTTGGGAGCAGCCTCGGGAGCCTCCGCTCCTGCGATCTGGGTCTTCAAGTGGCGGCTTGAAAAGCACCCTCCGGGAGCACTGCCTTCCCTCTCTTCACAAGGCACCGTGATGACTCCGCCGCTTCCGGCATCTTGAGGGCGTTGTAGCCGTGATGAGTCACGGCCATGAATTGGCGAGATGGGTACCGTGGATGGCATTGTATGGCGGCGAATGTGGGCGGCGTCGAAGTCGATGAGCTTGGTGCGGTGGTTATCGCCGCGCCCGAAGGTGACGGGAGGCAGACCTGCCCGGTCGGAGCTGTGGAGCCATCGGTGACTCGGAGAAAAGCTTGGTTGGTTGAAGCTGATTATGCGGCGCTGGAGATAGTTGAGCGTCTCTACGGACAGGACATTGAGCCCTGCTCCGCCATCGATGAGGTCTGGTGACTTGCGTTCGCGATGATTGGGAACAAAGCATCAAGAGGACTCGGTGTGGCCGCGCCTTGAAGCTGATCCTGGCTGAGCGTGATGGCGCCGCTGACCACACGAGAGGCGCGTGGCTTCGAGCTTAGGGAGGACTGCATTCAATTCAGGCGAACTGCTTGAAGGCAGGCTGAGAGGCGGGGCTTGAGCTCCGCCCGGGATGCAAGCGATCGCGCAGCTCAACCTAGCCCCTCGTCGATGGTGGTCCTCATTTCTCCTTGGCTGCGGTGGCGGAGGAGGAGGCTGCATTGCCTTGCAGGCGATCCTCCGAGGCTGATCCTCCAGGCCTCCCTCGGGCGGGTCCCTCCAACCT
>JAHIAM010004857.1:0-24182 GCA_021605205.1 Aegilops longissima
GATAGTTCAGTTAAGCGGTTTAGAGTTGAGGCACCAAAGGCGTTTTGAAGCGTCACGGAACATATGAGATGTTTGAGGGCTGAAATTGGGATTTCAAGCTCGTGCCACGTCAAGAGGTATGAGACCTCCGACGAGTTTTCTAGCCTACAAACTAAGGGAGAAGATCTCAATCGTTGAGCTTGTACTCAGATTGTCTGGGTACAACAATCACTTGAATCGAGTGGGAGTTAATCTTCCAGGAGAGATAGTGATGTTTCTCCAAAGTCATTGCCACCAAGCTGCTAGAGCTTCGTGATGAACTATAACATATCGGGATAGATATGATGATCCTTGAGGTATTCATGATGTTTGACACATGAAAGTAGAAATCAGAAGGAGCATCAATTGTTGATGGTTGGTGAAACCACTAGTTTCAAGAAGGGCAAGGGCAAGAAGGATACTTCATAAAACAGCAAATCAGCTGCTGCTTTAATGAAGAAACCGAGGTTGAACCCAAACCGAGACTAAGTGCTTACGGAATAAGGGAACTGCCCTTTGGGCAGCATTACCCTAGATACTTGGTAGATGAGAAGGCTGGCAAGGTCGATAGAAGTATATTGGATATACATTATGTTAATGTGTACTTTACTAGTACTCCTAGTAGCACCAGGGTATTAAGATACGGTTCGGTTGCTAAGTGTTAGTAACTCGAAATAAAAGATCTACGGAATACGGAGACTAGCTAAAGGTGAGTGACGATATATGTTGGAAGTGTTTCCAAGTTTGATATGATCAAACATCATGCGCTCCCTCTACCATCAAGATTAGTATTAAACCTGAATAATTGTCATTTGGTGTTTGCGTTGAGCATAGACATGATTGGATTATGTCTATACATGTCTGATTATTCATTTAAGGAGAATAATGGTTACTCTATTTATTTGAATAATACCTTCAATGGTCTTGCATCTAAAGGAATGGTTTATTGAATCTCGATCGTAGTGATACACATTTTCATGCCAAAAGATATAAGATAGTAATGATAGTACCACTTACTTGTGGCACTGCCATGTAATTCATATTAGTGTAAAAGCATGAAGAAGCTCCATGTTGATGGATCTTTGGACTCACTCGTTTTGAAAAGTTTGAGACATGCGAACCATGTCTATTGGTGTATCGCATGAAGAAACTCCATGCAGATGGATCGTTTGGACTCACTTGATTTTGAATCACTTGAGATATGCAAATCATACCACATGGGCAAGATAGTGAAAAGCCTCGGTTTGATAAGATGGAACAGGATAGCAACTTGTTGGAAGTAACACATTTTGATGTGTGCAGTCAATGAGTCTTTGAGGCATCTGATGAATATCGTTATGTTCTTACTTCACGGATGATTGAGTAGATGTTGAGTATATTTACTTGATGAACACAAGTCTGAATTATTGAATGGTTCAAGTAATTTCAGAGTGAAGTTGAAGATCATCGTGACAAGAGGATAAAATGTCTATGATATGATCATAGAGATGAGTATATGAGTTCTGAGCTTTGTACGCTATTAAGACATTGTGGAAATTGTTTCACAATTAATACCGCTGGAACACCATAGTGTGATGGTGTGTCGAACATCATAGTTGCACCCTATTGGATATGGTGCATACCATGATGTCTCTTATCGAATTACCACTATTATTCATGGGTTTGGCATTAGAGACAACCGCACTCACTTTAATAGGGTACCACGTAATTCCGTTGAGGCGACATCGTTTGGAGAAACCTAAGTTGTCGTTTCTTAAAAGTTTGGGGCTGCGACACTTATGTGAAAAAGTTTCAGGTTGATAAGCTCGAACCCAGCGGATAAAATGCATCTTCATAGGACACCCAAAACAGTTGGATATACCTCCTAATTCAGATCCGAAAGCAATAGGGATTGTTTCTACTAACGGGTCCTTTCTCGAGGAAAAGTTTCTCTCGAAAGAATTGAGTGGGAGGATGGTGGAGACTTGATGAGGTTATTGAACCATCACTTCAACTAGTGTGCAGCGAGGGCACGAGGAAGTTGTTCTGTGGCACCTACACCAATTGAAGTAGAAGCTTATGATAGTGATCATGAAGTTTGGATCAAGTCACTACCGTACCTCGTGGGGTGACAAGGATGCGTACTACTTGAGTGGTACAGTAATCCTGTCTTGAAGGTCATGTTGCTAGATGAACCTCGAGCTATGGAGAAGCGATGGTGGGCCCATATTCCGACAAATGGTTAGAAGCCATCAAATCCGAGATAGGATTCATGTATCAGAACAAAGCATGGACTTTGGTGGACTTGCCCGATAGGCAAGCCATTGAGATAAATGGATCTTTAAGAAGAAGATGGGCGTGGGCGGTAATGTCACCGTCTATGAAGCTCGACTTGTGGCGAAGAGTTTTCACAAGTTCAAGGAGTTGACTACGATGAGATTTTCTCATCCGTAGCGATGCTTAAGTCCGTCGGAATCATGTTAGCATTAGCTGCATTTATGAAATCTGGCAGATGGATGTCAAAACAGTTTCCTTACCGGTCTTAGTAAGGAAAGGTTGTATGTGATACAATCGAGAAAGTTTTGTCGATCCTAAGGATGCTAAAAGGTATCTGGCTCAGCGATCCTTCCATAATTTGGAGTAAGCATCTCGGAGTTGGAATATGCACTTTGATAAGATGATCAAAGATTTTGGGTTTATACAAAGTTTAGAAACTTGTATTTCCAAAGAAGTGAGTGGGAGCACTATAGAGTTTACGATAAGTATATGTTGTAAACATATTGTTGATTAGAAATGATGTAGAATTTCTAGAAAGCATATAGGGTTATTTGAAAAGTGTTTTCAATGGAAAACTGAGATTAGGCTACTTGAACATTGAGCATCGAGATCTATAAGGATAGATCAAAAATGCTTAATAATACTTTCAAATGAGCATATACCTTGACATGATCTTGAAGGTGTTCAAGATGGATCGATCAAGAAGGAGTTCTTGGCTGAGTTGTAAGGTATGAAGTTAAGAGTTAAAGCTCGACCACAGCGAAGAAGAGAGAAAGGGCGAAGGTCGTCCCTATGCTTCAGACATAGGCTCTATAGTATGCTATCCTGTGTACCGCATCGGAAGTGTGCCTTGCCATGAGTCGGTTAAGGGGTACAAGAATGATCGAGGAATGGATCATTGGACATGATCAAATTGTCCTTGGAGTAAATAAGGACATGTTTCTCGATTATGGAGGTGATAAAGAGTTGGCGTAAAGGGTTACGTCGATGCAAGCTTTAACACCTATCCGAATGACTCTGAGTAGCAAACCGGATCGTATAGTGGAGCAACCATTTGGAATAAGGTTCAAGTGGAGCGTGGAAGCAACATTTACAATATGACATAGAGAATTGCGAAGTACACACGGATCTGAAAGGTTCAGACCCGTTGACTAAAACCTCTCTCACAAGCAAAACATGATAAAACCTCAGAACTCATTGAGTCTTAATCACATGATGATGTGAACTAGTTTACAGACACTAGTAAACTCTTTGGATGTTGGTCGCATGGCGATGTGACCTATCAATGTTGATCACATGGCGATGTGAACTAGATTATTGACTCTAGTGCAAGTGGGAGACTGTTGGAAATATGCCCTAGAGGCAATAATAAATTAGTTATTATTATATTTACTTGTTCATGATAATCGTTTATTATCCATGCTATAATTGTATTGATAGGAAACTCATATACATGTGTGGATACATAGACAACACCGTGTCCCTAGTAAGCCTCTAGTTGACTAGCTCGTTGATCAATAGATGGTTACGGTTTCCTGACCATGGACATTGGATGTCATTGATAACGGGATCACATCATTAGGAGAATGATGTGATGGACAAGACAATCCTAAGCCTAGCACAGATCGTAGTTAGTATGCTAAAGCTTTTCTAATGTCAAGTATCATTTCCTTAGACCATGAGATTGTGCAACTCCTGGATACCGTAGGAATGCTTTGGGTGTACCAAGCGTCCTGGCGTGGCTGGGTGACTATAAAGGTGCACTACAGGTATCTCGAAAGTGTCTCTTGGGTTGTACGAATCGAGGCTGGGATTTGTCACTCTGTGTAAGCGGAGAGGTATCTCTGGGCCCACTCGGTAGGACATCATCATAATGTGCACAATGTGACCAAGGGGTTGATCACGGGATGATGTGTTCGGAGCAGTAAAGAGACTTGCGATAGCGAGATTGAACAAGGTATCGGGATACAAGCGATCGAATCTCGGGCAAGTACAATACCGCTAGACAAAGGGAATTGAATACGGGATTGATTGAGTCCTTGACATCGTGGTTCATCCGATGAGATCATCGTGGAACATGTAGGAGCCAACATGGGTATCCAGATCCGCTGTTGGTTATTGACGGAGAAGCGTCTCGGTCATGTCTACATGTCTCCCGAACCCGTGGGGTCTACACATAAGGTTCGATGGCGCTAGGGTTATAAAGGAAGTTTGTATGTGGTTGCGAATGTTGTTAGGAGTCCGGATGAGATCCGGACGTCACGAGGAGTTCGGAATGGTCGGAGTAAAGATTTATATATGGAAAGTTGTTGTTGGGTTAGGAAAAAGTTGGGTTTTTCGGTATTGTACCGAGGAAGCTTCGGAAGGTTCGGAGGATTCGGAGGGTCGGGAGGTCGGAAATAGTTCCACGTCGATGCAGTAGCATGGGCTGTGAGGCGCCCTAGCCTTAATGGGCCAGGGCACCAGCCCCCCAAGGCCCATGCGCATGGGAAGGAAAACCCTAAAGGGAGGCCTCCACTTGACTTGGGAGGCCTCCTCCCCTCTTAGCCACCCCTAGATGGGATCTAGGGCTGGCCGCACCCCTTGGGGGTGGGAAACCCTAAAGGGGGCGCAGCCCCCCCTTCCCCCTATATATAGTTGAGGTTTGGGGCTGCAATACACATGAGAACTTCTCCTCTTGGTGCAGCCCTGCCTCTCCTCCTCCTCCTCTCCCTTGGTGCTTGGCGAAGCCCTGTGGGATTGCCACGCTCCTCCACCACCACCACGCCGTTGTGCTGCTGCTGGATGGAGTCTTCCTCAACCTCTCCCTCTCTCCTTGCTGGATCAAGGCGTGGGAGACGTCACCGGGCTGTCGTGTGTTGAGCAGCGGAGGTGCCGTCCGTTCGGCACTAGGATCTCCGGTGATTTGGATCACGGCAATCGACTCCTTCAACCTCGTTCTCTTGAGCAGCTTCCGCTTAGCGATCTACAAGGGTATGTAGATGCACTCTCCTTCCCTCGTTGCTAGTTTCTCCATAGATAGATCTTGGTGACACGTGGGAAAATTTTGAATTTCTGCTCGTTCCCCAACACTCCCTCCAGCTTCGCGGCCGCCGCCCGCCGTAGATCGCCCTCCGCCCGGCGCCCGCGCCTCCTCGGTGAGCTTCGCCCGGCGGATCCGGTGGATCGGGATGAGATCCACCAGGATCCGAGCCAAGCGTCGTGCCTCGTCCGCTCCGGTCCGTCCGGGATCTCCCGTCAACTTCTCCCGAGGTCCAATTTTCACTAAGTCCCGAGTTTTCGGTAATTTTCATGCATTTTAGTCCTGCCATAACTCTCTGCATATAGCTCCGTTTTGCGCGTGTAATATGTCAAAATATTCGTCTCGAAGAGTAGATCATTTCATCTCATTGCACCATTCTAATTTTAGCTCATATTGATGCCCGAAATGCTGTTGGAAGAGTGCTATGTGATGTTAGTTCTGATTCTTATCAGAACTTGCACTTTGTCATTTTGCCATAATTGATGTGTGCATCCTATGGACTTGAGTCCTACATGTGTTTTGTAATATGCCATGCCATGTTTACAGGGTGTATGCCATGTATTTTATGATCTCTGTGGTGACTAGCACAAGCATGCAAACTAGGCTTCATGATGTTGCTGATTTCAGCCCATTACTGGCGATATTTTTATGCCATGTTAACTTGATGCTACCGAGAGTTCCATGCTTATTTTGAGATACTTCAGTAAGGATGTTTTGTTCTACATATCTTTATCTATCCATCCATGCCCTTGTTTACAATTATGGAGTGCCATAGCTTGAGTCAATCGAGCTCTACTTTTGCTATAAAATGTTCTGGCAGATTGTTTACATGTTATTCAATTTTGCCAAGGTTGTTGTAGTTGATCCTTGCATGCTATGATGTTATTCTTGCCATGTATAGCTTCTATGCCATGTCTTCTTACTGTTGGTTGCCTTGCCATGCCATGTATTGCTCTGTGGTGAGTGGTTCAAGCTCACCAACATGCCTACTGTTGTTGTTCTGCCATGTATGAATCTGTAATATAACTTGCCATGTTTACATGGGTGCCATCATATCTTCTGGTCCTTTTTGGCTTATGGTCAGTAAGGGACTTTTGTTCTATGAAATTAGTAGATTCATGCCAGGCATTTGTTTTCCATGATAAGTTCCTGTAGCATGTTCTTTGATAGCTCTAAACATTGCAACTTTGATGTTATTTACGCTAATGGTAAGCTGTTATTATTTGCAATCTTGCCATGTCCTTTTGAGCATGTTCTAGTTGTTTCTGGAGATAGTTCAGTGTTCACGTTTTGTCAAGCTTTACCTGTACATCATGCCCATGCCTTTTTTTCTCATGTTAAGGTCCTGTAGCATGTTATTTTGATGCTTGCAATATGCCTAGTTGCTGTTTTGGACAGATTGTTGTCATGACTTGTATAGGGTGTATGTGTTGAACCGTTGCTCCGTTTTGAGTGTGCTCTATATGAAACTTGCTTGATTTTTCATGTAGCTTCATATTATCATGTTGCATCCTTGTTTTGAGGTGTTTGCTTGATGTTTGGATGCATTTTGCATCAATGCCATGCTTATCTTGTTTTGCTCATATCTTCTAGGCCGTAGCTCCGAATCTAATGAACTCTATATGTAAGTTGACTAGAATTTCGTGTAGATCATCGTGGTGCATCTTAACTTTATGTTTAACAACTTGAACATAAGGTCTATTCAGATCTGGACCAATTTCGAAATTAGCATATGAGGACTTAGGAATTGTTATATGTTGTTTCGGCCTCATTTAAACTTGCCTTGATGTGTTGTTCTTGTTTGCATCATCTCTTGCCATGAGTAGCTTCATGTAGCATTGCCATGCATCATACTTGGTTGAGCATCATGTCTTGTTCATGTGTGGTGTGTTTACCTATGTTGTGTGCTTCTTCTTGTTAGTTCTGTTTCGTTGCGATCGTGAGGATTAGTTCGTCTCACGCTTGGTTAGTCTTCGTGGCTTCATCTTCTTCATGGACTCGTTCTTCTCCCTTGCGGGATTTCAGGCAAGATGACCGCTACCTGGATCTCACTACTATCATTGCTATGCTAGTTGCTTCGTTCTATCGCTATGCTGCGCTACCTATTACTGTTTATCAAGCCATCCCAAATTGCCATGTCAGCCTCTAACCTTTTGCACCCTTCCTAGCAAACCGTTGTTTGGCTATGTTACCGCTTTGCTCAGCCCTCTTATAGCGTTGTTAGTTGCGGTGAAGATGAAGTTTGTTCCTTGTTGGAACATAGAGATGTTGTTCCTTGTTGGAACATGTTCACTTGTTGGAATATCACAATATATCTTATTTAATTAATGCATCTATATACTTGGTAAAGGGTGGAAGGCTCGGCCTTATGCAGTGTTTTGTTCCACTCTTGCCGCCTAGTTTCCGTCATATCGGTATTATGTTCCCGGATTTTGCGTCCCTAAGCGGTCGGGTGATTTATAGGACCCCTTGACAGTTCGCTTTGAATAAGACTCCTCGGCATCGCCCAACATTGGTTTTACCATTTGCCTCACCTATGCCCTTTTTTCCTTGGGTTTCGGGCCCAAGGGTCATCTTTATTTAGCCCCCGGGCGGTGCCCCTTCAGTGTTGGTCAAAGCAGGCGGACTGCGGGAGCCACCAGGGAAACTCGAGGCTTGGTTTTACTTGTAGGCTGACCTATCCGGTGTGCCACGAGAGCGAGTGCGTCGACTCCTATCGGGATTTGTCGGCACATCAGGCGGCTTTGCTGGTCTTGTTTTATTCTGTCGAAATGTCTTGTGGCAGGATTCGAGACTGATCGGGTCTTCCGGGAGAAGAATATCCCGTTGATCGCGAGCTTATCATGGGCTAAGTTGGGACACCCTGCGGGTATAAACTTTTCGAGCCGTGCCAGCGGTTATGTGGCAGATGGGAATTTGTTAATATCCGGTTGTAGTAAACTTGAAGCAAACTCTTCTAAAATACACCAACCGTGTGCGTAAGTGAGTGTCTCTTTTCGGGGTTGTTCGAGAGGAGAACACGGTTTACAGGTTATGTCGGCGTAAGTAGGAGTTCAGGATCACTTCTTGATCATTACTAGTTGGCGACCGTTCCTTTGTTTCTCTTCTCGCTCTCATTTGCGTATGTTAGCCACCATATATGCTTAGCGCTGCTGCAACCTCACCACTTTACCTTCCTTTCCCATTAAGCTTTGCTAGTCTTGATACCCATGGTAATGGGATTCTTTGAGTCCTCGTGGCTCCTGATTACTACACCACCGATTGCAGGTACAGGTTTGCGTTGATCATGGCGTGAGGCGATGTTTACTTGTGTTGGAGTTCTTCTTCTACTTCTTCAATCGGGGATAGGTTCGAATTGGCGCTTTGGGCTAGCGAGTGGATGTCGTTTGAGTTTCTGTTTATGTTTCGTCCGTGAGCGGATGTTGATCTCTTGTATATGATGTTGATGTATTCTTGTGGCATTTGTGCCTTATGTATATATCCCCATCTATTATGTAATGTTGATGTAATGATATCCACCTTGCAAAAGCGTCTCAATATCGGGTCTATCCTTGGTGGGACCGTCGAGTTCCTTTGGATAGGGTCACATATTAGGCGTGACATGGAGCTCTTTGGAGGTCAGCGATGCAACAATGGCTAAGTACTTCACCATGATTTTGGATGGAGCAGCTCGATCCTGGTTAAAGGGCTTGCCGCCCAATTCCATTAGTTCATGGGTAGAACTAAAGGCCCACTTCATCTAGAACTTCAAAGACACTTGCAAGCAATCCGTGTCGATTGTGGACTTGACAAATTGTAGCGAGGAGGAGGTGAATCCACAACTCATTGGATGCGCCGGGTCAAGAAATAATACACTAAATCGATAAGATGGATGCCGGCTCTGCTGTCCTCATGTTGGAGAAAATTGCCTCTTTGAACGTGAGGCAGAAACTGGGGTGCCTTAAGCGCGATTGCAATGATATGGATGCGCTAATGGCGGCTTTAGTCGAATCGCCAATTCGATAGTACCAAGGATCCTGCGTCGATGAGGAAAAGGCGAGGGAAGGAAGAAAGCGGCCATGGAAAGGATCAGCAGCATAACCCGACAAATCAAGGAGGCAACAAAGCGTAAAGCGGAGGTAACCGGAGTTTGTGGCCAATGCCAATGCACAAGGTAACAATCAGAGGCGTAAGGAAAACCGCTCCCTCGATCTGGCGGGTCAGGCCCATCTCTTGAGCAGCTTCTCAATGAGCCTTGCCGAGACACGGCACCGAGGCGACCGCCACCCACTTATGGAAAGATTGCGCGATCATGAAGGCTTTCAAGAATTCCAACATGTTTGATGGCAATCATGGATCGGCGGCGGTTCGGGGCGGCGGCTTTCATGGCCGGCGGCGGTTCAAGTTTGGCTTTCGGGGAAGTCAAGGTGGCTATAATCAACAGCAGCCTGGTCAAGGGGACAACGGCAGCGCGATCGGGTTATCAAAGCCATCGAAGCAGCTGAATAGTGGGCAGTATCATGTGTTCACTACTAGTTTATGCAAGCGTGACCGGAAGGTTAAGTAAAAGGGCCGTGAATTCTGTTGAGCGGCAGTTCCCGTTACTTGAGGTGGTCAGAGCAGCCTATTGTATGGAGCAGGGAAGATCACCCGGCCCGGGTTGATAATCTGGGTCAGTTAGCCTTGGTGGTGGCTCCTCAGGTCGGTGGATATAAATTTACCAAGGTACTCATGGACGAAGGTAGCAGCATCAATATCCTCTATTATGAGACCTTTCGCCGCATGGGGTTGAGTGATAAGGATTTGAGGGCGTCAACAACATCTTTCATGGAGTGGTGCACAGTAAGTCGCCGTACCTAGTTGGCAAGATTAAATTGGAGGTGGCCTTTGGAGATGAATATGATTCGGGGCTGAGAAATTAACGTTTGAGGTAGTCAAAATCAAGAGCCCATAGCATGCTATGTTTGGTGACGGCTTATACCAAATTCATGGCACGGCCGTGTTATGTTTATCTGCAGCTCAAGATGCGGGTCACAAAGGCACCATCACTGTGCATGGGGAGTCGAGAGGTAGCCTTGGAATGTGAGGAAAGCGTAGCGGCTTATCTTGAGTCTGTTTGTGCAGCGAGAAGAGCTAAAGTTTTATCAAAATAATGTTGACCCGGCGGATATGACCTCTTTGAAGAAGCCGACTCTGAGCATGACCCGGCATTGAAGTTTAAATCGGCGCTGAAACAAATCTTGTTGACTTTACTCAGGCGACTCTTCCAAGCAGTTCGACATCGGTGCCAACTTGGATCCTAAATAGGAAGCGCGCTCATCGAGTTCATCCGTGAGAACAGGACATCTTTGCATGAAACCGACATGTCGGGTGTCGAGAGAAATCGCTGAGCACACTCTTAATATTGATCTGAAGTATAAGGCGGTCGGGCAATTTCTTCAGCGGTTCAATGAGGAGGCGGAAGCTATTGGAGAAGAAGTCGCCCGGCTCTTAGCGGCTGGTTTCATTGTTGAAGTTTTCACCGGAGTGGTTGGCTAACCGGTGCTTGTACTCAAGAAGAATGGCACTGGCGGATGTGTGTGGATTACGAGACTTAAATAAGGCTTGTCGGCCGATCCTTGCCCTCCCGTATTGACCAAATCATTGATGCTACGGCGGGTTGCGGCGATTGAGCTTTTGGATGCTTACTCGGCTATCATCAGATCAAAATGGCAGTTAAGGACCAGGAAAGGCGGCTTTCATCACTCCGTTTGGAGCCTTACGCTATGTATCTATGCCATTTGGGCTCAAAAGTGCCCAGGCGACTTATCGAGATGTGTATAGAACTGTCTCCACGGTCAGTTAGGCGCAAAGTTCACGCTTATGTCGATGACATCGTGGTGAAATCAGGGAGAAGAAACTTTGATATCTTATTTAAAAGAGACCTTTGATAATCTCCGGGTTTATAAGATGATGCTTAACCGGACAAGTGTGTGTTTGGTGCACTGCGAGCAAGCTTACGGGCTTTACGGTCTCAAGCAGAGGCATTGAAGCTAACCGGAGAAGATCAAGGCAATCACCTCCTTGGCTAAACGGCGTGCATCAATGATGTTCAACGGTGGCGGGTCGTCTGCCGCTTTAAGCGGTTCATAAACGGTTGGGTGAGAAGGCCCTACTGTGTCGGATGATGAAGAAAGCGGACACTTTTATGCGGGTAATCTGCTAACGCTGCCTTTGAAGATTTAAAGAGGCAGCTATCTGGCGACCAGCCCTTGCTGCTCCCATTGATAGAAAGCCATTATTGTTATATGTGGCTGCTAACGCGGAGCCGTCGGTGTTGCCATCATGTTGGGCGCAAGGAGGCTGGCAAGGAGCATCGGTTCAACGGCGGTTTACTACATCGGTCGGTGCTCATTGAGTCTAAGCAAAGGTATCCACATTGGCGAAACTTGTTTCTGGTGTTTATGGCAAGCCGGAAGCTGAGCGGTACTTCAAGGTCATCCTATTCTGTGGTAAGCTCTGCCCCTTAGGAGATATCATCTGAGAATAGAGAGGCCACGGGGCGAGTCGCCAAGTGGGCCATTGAGCTTGGGCCTCATGGTTTGAAATACATGCCTCGGACTGCCATCAAGTCTCAAGCCCTGGTGGATTTTATCAATGATTGCGAGTTGCGAGGCACGAGGAAAAGCGGATAACACATATTGGACTATTCACTTTGAGGGTCGAGGCGGTTGGAAGGCTCGGGGCTGGAGTTGTTTTAACTTCCCTCGAGGTGACAAATTTTGTTATGTGCTCCGGCTTATGTTTCCTTGTACTAACAATGCAGCTGAGTCTGAGGCCTTACTCCATGGTCTTGGATGGCCAAAGAGATGAATTTGAGCGGGTAAGGTGCTTGGGCGACTCAGATCTCGTAGCTCGGCGGTGTCGAGCACGTGGGACTCAAGGATCCCCTTATGGCAGCTTATCGTCGTGAAGTTGATCTTGTGGCTGGGCACTTCAAGGTTATCAAGCTGGAGCACATTGATCGGAGGAAGAATGAGGCGGTGATGCTTTAAGCGGCTGGGATCTCGGCATAAGCGGTGCCGCCTAACACCTTTCTCGATGTTTTGCATAACCCATACGTCAAAGTGCCTACGGAGGAAGAGCTAGCGATTGCGGACCGGAGGCACGGCTGGTGGCAGCTATTCACGCTATCCGGATTGGACAGTCCCATATTTGGCCTATATGACCCGGGGAGAGTTGCACGAGGATGAGACCTTGGCGAGACAAATCATCGAGCGGTCCAAATCTATGACAATTGTTCATGGCGAGTTACACCACCGCGATTATTCTTTGGGCGTTTCAACGTTGTGTGTGCGCTGCGGAGGTCAGGAGATACTTTGTGAAATCCATGAAGGAGATTGTGGTCATCATGCGGCTCAAAATCACTGGTGGCCAAGGCTTTCCGTCATGGTTTCTATTGGTGACGGCTCATGCTGATCGGAGGATCTGGTCAGCAAATGTGACGGATGTCAAAATTCTCACGCCGAGCTCATGTGCGGCTCAAGAGTTGAGATGATTCCAATTACTTGGTGCGTTTGCAGTGCAGGGGCTTGACATAGTTGGACCTTTCAAGAGGTCTAAGGATAAAAGACACACCTCTTGGTGGCGGTGGATAAATTCACAAAGTGGGTGGAGGCGAGCCGGTCGATAAGTGTGATGCAGCCACGGCGGTTCAGTTCATGAAGAAGGTGATCTTTCATTTTGGTTTTCCACACAGCATCATAGCGATAATGGTACTAATCTCTCCAAGGGTGCCATGGAAGAGTTACATCGCGAGAACATATCGGCTTGATGTTTGGTTGTTGCTCACCCTCAATCTAATGGTCAGCAGAGAGAGCTAATCAAGAGATCTTGAAGGGTATCAAACCCGGCTCTTGGTCCCCTTACAGCGAACTCCGGGTTGTTGGGTGGAGGAGCTACCCTCATCTTGTGGAGCATCAACTTTTCGCCTAACAGATCTACATGATACACACCTTTCTTTATGGTATGCGGTGCGAGAGCAGTCTGCCAAGTGACATCCGACACGACTCACCCCGCGTGGCGGCTTACGTTGAGGCTGATAATGAAAAAGCTCGTCAGGATGCACTTGACTTGTTGGATGAGGAGCAAGACTTGGCAATAGCCCGCTCGGTGATTTACCAGCAAGACCTGCGCCGCTATCACAGCCGCCGGGTTAGAAGCGGAGCCTTTCCGGAAGGCGACTTAGTGCTCCGGCTCATCCAGGATCAGTCTTATATGCACAAGCTATCCCCTCCTTGGGAAGGACCCTTTGTGGTCAGTAAGAATATGAACAATGGGTCATACTACCTCATCGATGTACAAGAGCACAAAGACTCACGTAAGTCGGAGGAAGAGACCCATGACCATGGAACATAGCTCATCTTGACCTTATTATACTTGAGCCACCAGCTCTCAAGATGTATATATTTTAAAACTGTATATATTATATAAAGCAATAAGCAGGACCTCTGTCCTTTTCACCCTCAAAAGTTTATATGTCTTTTTAAGCGGTGGTGAAAACAACCAACGAGGCGGGTCATATCTGAACCCGGCTTTCCCTTTAGTCCGACTTATGATCATATCTGAATCTAGCCATGATCACTTGGGGCTTCTGTTCAAACATAGGTAGTATTGAACCAAAGAGAACATAGCTGTCGATACCCACTTGATCGGCATCTTGCCAAACCCACTTGGGGCTTCTTGATCATATTTGAATCATAGCTTAACCTCTTTGGGTGCGGCGTGGATCGTATTGAATCAGCGTCATTAAACAACTCTTATGGTCACTTGGGGCTTCTGTTCAAACATAGGTCGTATTGAACCAAAGAGAACATAGCTGTCGATACCCACTTGATCGGCATCGCCAAAGCCATTAGGGGCTATATGATCGTATCTAATCTTAGCTTAACCCCTTTGGAATGGTTCCTTGATCGTATTGAATCAGAGGCCTTTTAAATTCAGTTTATTATTCATTGTACTTTGTAAAGTGTAAATGTTATTAAGGGCGGTGAACATTATATGTGCCAATTTTCAGGAGTTAAACTCACTATCATGATTTGGGTCACATAAGCCGGCGAGAATACCAAAAAGATCGGAGGTAGGCTATTGTGATTATAATCATAAGCCGGCCTTTATATGATGTTTTGGTTAGTACTCCGGGTTATCAATACTTTATGTGACCCCGGATGCGATAAATCGTAAAGGAATTCTGTTTTGTTTTATATGCAGGATAAAGCAAGAAAGTTTTTAACATCAAGGAAAGATCAACATAAGATGGAAATATAAAGTGATGGCGGCTTACGAAAGTATTAAGTGCCACAAGCATCTTGTGAAGGCATGACAAAATTGAGAGGTTTTCTACCCTATTACAAGACTCCCGAGTCTGAATAATGGCTTGTCGTTTTCGCGAGGTCATAGCGCTGGCGGTTCACTCCTTTGGTGGGCTTGAGGATTCAGGTTATCCTTCTCCGCCTCTCAAATGCGCTGCTCTGTCTGGAAGGTTGGCGAGTCGATCAATGTAAGCAAGGCTTGAAACTCAACTTCATCATCTATTAAACCGGCTGGGTCAACCGGGGGCAAAGGTGTGCTTACGAGTTGGAGGGATCGGTGGCGTCATCATAGTGAGGTGTTGGAATTCTCGGTTCTCGCTATCATAGCCGGCTGATACTTGGTAAGATCAATATCATTCCCAATGATGGTAGCCACAGGACATCGACTCTCACACGAGAGCGGTAAAGTCTGTTTAAATCGAATCTGATCGTCTTCCTTCAAGCTGGGATATCCAAAACAGCGTCTGCGAGGTCTAACTCTGGAAGCAACGCCTTGGCGGCTTAAAACAGCTATGGCCCCGATTACGGAAGATGCCGTCTTAGCTCTTGGATCCGCTAGGGTAGCACGGCAAGCGCTTTAGCACATCTTGCGGAGATGGGGAACATCATTTGATAAAGCCTAGCGGCCAAAGCACGTTGTGACCGGTATCTGACTGCTCCACCATAGTGTAAACCGCCTTGACTTGATCAACATGTTCTGCTTGAGGTTTGTGCTCCTGGGGCCTGCGTTTATAAACATAAGGTGAGTCGAAGATGACAATTAAAGTAGTCATCAAAGGAAGGATTGCGATATTCAAGGTTATATATAGTAACTTACCAAAGATTGTTGAGACCATTTGAGATATCTGGCGCTTTAAGCCGGATAGCTCGACTGTTGCTTCTGCAAGTGACGTTTCTGCTGTCTCGGCCCGGGTCACCAGTGAGGCCTTCTCATCAGCCTAGATTTTCTTCTCCGCATCAAAATTCTTCTTCAACTTATCTTGTTCAAAGACGCTGAATGCAAATGTGGAGTTGGCCTTTTGAAGTTCAAGTTCTTGAGCTGCCAGGCGGTTCTTCAGGTCAGCAATCTCTGACTCAAATTGACTTGTGGTGGCCTGCGTTGATGCCGGGTTATAGTCAAAATTATGGTAAGATATCATTAATTCCCAAGCACTTTGCAAGCAAAGGTACTTGACACTTGGGGGCTAATGTATGCTGAAGAAATTTCAATGTATAATGCCGGTTCATGAGAAATTAAGTCCCAAGCACTTTGCAAGCAAAGATACTTGACACTTGGGGACTAATGTGTATTGAAAATTCAAGGTATCATGTTACAACGGATTAAATATTTTCATATAAACCGGATAAGGCAGTGCTAAGCAGGTTTCTAAGTCTACATCATATTCATTCATAAGCAATAGACTTGGGGGCTGATACGATAAGTATGATTAAGGAAAGTAGCATAAGTTGTACCTCAGATTTTTGCTGTATTTGCTTCACCATATTAATTTTCAGGTCACGGCTGCTATGTACTTGGTTGATATAGCCAGAGACTATATCTCCAATACTTAAATGAGTATAGTCAGCAATATCCAGCTTGGCCTTTCGCCGTTCCAGAAGCTCCTCCTTGGCAGAACACTTGGCCAGGATAGTGGGTTGCCCCGGCTCAACAAATTGAGTCTTCAGAATCTCAACTTCCGGATCAATTGTCTTGTCCGGGCTAGGAGTTTCGGGTTATCAGAGCTGTTGAGAGTATCTTGGCGGGAGGATCGGAGGCTGGTCTTGGAATGTCGAGGCTGGTTACTGTTGGGGAACATAGTAATTCCAAAAAATTCCTACGCACCGCAAGATCATGGTGATGGTATAGCAGAGAGAGGAGAGTGTTGTCCACGTACCCTCGTAGGTATGGCGAGCGTTATGATACTTAGCGGTTGATGTAGTCGTGCGTCTTCACGATCCGACGGTCCAAGTACCGAGCGTCGGCACCTCGAGTTCAGCACGTTCAGCTCGATGGCGATCCCGGACTCGATACAACAAAGTGTCGAGGATGAGTTCCGTCCGCCTGACGGCGTGGTAGCGATGATGATGCTCTACGGCGCGAGGCCGCGCCTAAACTCATGACGATATGACCGAGGTGGAATATGGTGGAGGGGCACCGCTGCGGCTAAGAGCGATCCGTAGATCAACTTCTTTGTTCATGGGGTGCCCCTGCCCCGTATATAAAAGTGGAGGAGGAGGGCGGCCCTCTCTAAGCGCGCCCTAGAGTCCTACTCCCACGGGAGTAAGATTCCCCTTTCTAGTCAACTAGGAACCCTTCCATGTAGTAGGAGTAGGAGAGAAGGAAAGGAAAGAGAAGGAGAAGGAAGGAAGGTGCGCCCCCTCCTAGTCAATTCGGACTAGTCCAAGGGAGGAGTGCGGCCACTCTTTAGCCCTTTCTCTCCTTTCCCGTATGGCCCAAAGAGGCCAATACGAATTCCGTAACTCTCCGTACTCCCAAAAATACCGAATCACTCGGAACCTTTCGAACTCCGAATATAGTCGTCCAATATATCGATCTTTCGTCTCGACCATTTGAGACTCCTCGTCATGTCCCGATCTCATCCGGGACTCTGAACTCCTTGGTACATCAAAACTCATAAACTCATAATAAAGCTGTCATCGTAGCGTTAAGCGTGCGGACCCTACGGGTTCGAGAACTATGTAGACATGACCTAGAACTATTCTCGGTCAATAACCAATAAGCGGAACCTGGATGCCCATATTGGCTCCTACATATTCTCTGAAGATCTTTATCGGTCAAACCGCATAACAACATCGTTGTTCCCTTTGTCATCGGTATGTTACTTGCCGAGATTCGATCGTCGGTATCAATACCTAGTTCAATCTCGTTCTGGCAAATCTCTTTACTCGTTACGTAATGCATCATTCTGTAACTAACTCATTAGCTACATTGCTTGCAAGGCTTATAGTGGTGTGCATTACCGAGAGGGCCGAGAGATACCTCTCCGACAATGGAGTGACAAAACCTAATCTCGAAATCGCCAAACCAACATGTACCTTTGGAGACACCTGTAGTACTCCTTTATAATCACCCGATTCACGTTGTGGCGTTTGGTAGCACCAAAGTGTTCCTCCGATAAGCAGGAGTTGCATAATCTCATAGTTACGAGGAACATGTATAAGTCATGAAGAAAGCAATAGCAACATACTAAACGATCAAGTGCTAGGCTAGCGGAATGGGTCATGTCAATCACATCATTCTCCTAATGATGTGATCCCGTTAATCAAATGACAACTCTTTTGTCCATGGCTAGGAAACTTAACCATCTTTGATTCAGCGAGCTAGTCAAGTAGAGGCATACTAGTGACACTATGTTTGTCTATGTATTCACACATGTATTATGTTTCCGGTTAATACAATTCTAGCATGAATAATAAACATTTATCATGATATAAAAAAATAAATAATAACTTTATTATTGCCTCTAGGGCATATTTCCTTCAGTCTCCCACTTGCACTAGAGTCAATAATCTAGTTCACATCGCCATGTGATTTAACACTAATATTCACATCTGTATGTGATTAATACCCATAGTTCACATCGTCATGTGATCAACACCCAAAGGGTTTACTAGAGTCAATAATCTAGTTCACATCGCTATGTGATTAACACCCAAAGAGTACTAAGGTATGATCATGTTTTGCTTGTGAGAGAAGCTTAATCAGCAGGTGCATCACATTCGAGCCGTATGTATTTTGCAAATATTCTATGTCTTCAATGCTGCATGGAGCTACTCTAACAATTGCTCCCACTTTCAATATGTATCCAGATTGAGACTTAGAGTCATCTGGATCAGTGTAAAGTTTGCACCGATGTAACTTTTACAACAAAATCTTTATCACCTCCATAATAGAAACATCTCCTTAGTCCTTACTAAGGATATTCTTGACCGCTGTCGAGTGATCTACTATTAGATCAAAATTGTATTCCTTTGTCAAACTCAGAGCAAGGTATACAATAGGTGCAGTTCACTGACATAGCGTGCTTTATAGAACCTATGGTGAGGCATAGGGAATGACTTTCATTCTCTTTTCTACTTTCTGCCGTGGTGGGATTTGAGTCTTACTCAATTTCACACCTTTGCAACACAGGCAAGAACTTTTCTTTGACTGTTCTATTTTGAACTACTTCAAAATCTTGACAAGGTATGTACTTATTGAAAAAAATTATCAAGCGTCTTGATCTATCTCAATAGATCTTGATGCTCAATATATAAGTAGCTTTCTTGAGGTCTTTCTTTTAAAGAACTCCTTTCAAATACTCCTTTATGCTTTCGGAAAAATTCTACATCATTTCGATCAACAATATGTTACTCACACATATTTATCGGAAAAGCGGTAGTGCTCCCACTCACTTTATTGTAAATACAGGCTTCACCGTAAGTCTTTATAAAACTATATGCTTTGATCAACTTATCAAGCGTATATTCTAACTCGAGATGCTTGCAGTCCATAGATGGATCGTTGGAGCTTGCACATTTATTAGCACCTTTAGGATTGACAAAACCTTCGGTTGCATCATATACAACTCTTCTTTAAGAAAACCATTAAGGAATGCAGTTTTGACATCCATTTGCCAGATTTCATAAAATGTGGCAATTGCTAACATGATTCAGACAGACTTAAGCATCGCTACAGTTGAGAAAATCTCATTGTAGTCAACACCTTGAACTTGTCAAAAAACGTTTTTTCGAGAAGTCGAGTTTTGTAGATAGTAACATTACTATCAACGTCTGACTTCCTCTTGAAGATCCATTTATACAATATGGCTTGCCGATCATTGGGCAACTCCACCAAAGTCCATACTTTGTTCTCATATATGGATCCCATCTCAGATTTCATGGCCTTAAGCCATTTCGCGGAATCTGGGCTCATCATCGCTTCCTCATAGTTCATAGGTTTATCATGGTCTAGTAACATGATTTCCAGAATAAGATTACCGTACCACTCTGGTGCGGATCTTAATCTGGAAGATCTACAAAGTTTGGTAGTAACTTGATCTGAAGTTTCATGCTCATCATCATTAGCTTCCTCACTAATTGGTGTAGGAATCACTGGAACTGATTTCTGTGATTAACTACTTTCCAATTCGGGAGAAGGTACAAATACCTCATCAAGCTCTTACTTTCCTCCCTCACTTCTTTAGAGAGAAACTCCTTCTCTAGAAAGGATCCATTCTTAACAACAAATGTTTTGCCTTTGGATCTGTGATAGAAGGAGTACCCAACAGTTTCCTTTGGGTATTCTATGAAGCGCACTTCTCCGATTTGGGTTCGAGCTTATCAGGTTGAAAACCTTTTCATATAAGCATCGTAACTCCAAACTTTAAGAAAGCGACAGCTAAGGTTTCTTGCTAAACCATAGTTCATACGGTGTCGTCTCAGCGGTTTAGATGGTGCCCTTTTAAGCGTGAATGCAGCTGTCTCTAATGCATAACCCCAAAGCGATAGTGGTAAACGATAAGAGATATCATAGATCGCACCATATCCAATAAAGTCTTGATTCTGACGTTCGGACACACCATAACGTTGTGGTGTTCCGGTGGTGTGAGCTGTGAAACTATTCCACATTGTTTTAATTGAAGACCAAACTTCGTAACTCAAATATTAGTCTCGGCGATCAGATCGCGAAACTTTATCTTCTTGTTATGATGATTTTCCACTTCACTCTGAAATTCTTTGAACCTTTCAACTATTTCAGACTTATGTTTCATCAAGTAGATATACCCATATCTGCTCAAATCATCTTGTGAAGGTCGAGAAAATAGCGATACTTGCCACGAGCATCAACACTCATTGGATCGCATACATCGGTATGTATTATTTCCAATAAGTCAGTAGCTTGTTCCATTGTTCGGAGAAGCGGAGTTTTAGTCATCTTGCCCAAAAGGCACGGTTCGCAAGCATCAAATGATTCATAACCAAGTGATTCGAAAATCCATCTTTATGGAGTTTCTTCATGCACTTTACACCGATATGACCCAAGCGGCGAGTGCCACAAATAAGTTGCACTATCATTATTAACTTTGCATCTTTTGGCATCAATATTATGAATATGTGTATCACTACGATCGAGATCCAACAAACTATTTTCATTGGGTGTATAACCATCGAAGGTTTTATTCATGTAAACAGAATAACAATTATTCTTTAACTTCAAATGAATAACGTATACATAATAAACATGATCAAATCATATTCATGCTCAGCATAAAGCTAAATAACATTTATTTAGGTTTAACACTAATCCGAAAGTATAGGGAGTGTGTGATGATGATCATATCAATCTTGGAACTACTTCCAATACTCATCGTCACTTTCCCTCAACTAGTATCTATTTATTATGTTACTCCTGTTTCGAGTTACTAAACTTAGCAACCGAACAAGTATCAAATACTCAGGGGCTACTATAAACACTAGTAAGGCACACATCAATAATCTGTATATCAAATATACTCTTGTTCACTTTGCCATCCTTTTTATCTACCAAATATTCAGGGCATTTCGCTTCGGTGACCATTTCCTTTGCGATTGTAAGCACTTTCGGTTTCAGGCTTTGGTTCAGCTTTGGGCTTCTTAGTGGGAGTGACAACTTGCTTGTCATTCTACTTGAAGTTCCTTTCTTTCCTTTGCCCTTTTCTAGAAACTAGTGGTCTTGTTAACCATCAACACTTGATGTTTTTCTTGATTTCTACTTCGTCGATTTCAGCATCACGAAGAGCTTGGGAATCACTTTCGTCATCCCTTGCATATTATAGTTCATCACGAAGTTCTACTAACTTGGTGATGGTGACTAGAGAATTCTGTCAATCACTATCTTATCTGGAAGATCAACTCCCACTTGATTCAAGCGATTGAAGTACCCAGACAATCTGAGCACATGCTCACTAGTTGAGCGATCCTCCTCCATCTTTTAGCGATAGAACTTGTTGGAGACTTCATATCTCTCAACTCGGGTATTTTCTTGAAATATTAACTTCAGTTCCTGGAACATCTCATATGGTCCATGACATTCAAAACGTCTTTGAAGTCCCGATTCTAAGCCGTTAAGCATGGTGCACTAAACTATCAAGTAGTCATCATATTGAGCTTGCCAAACGTTCATAACGTCTGCATTTGCTCTTGCAATAGGTCTGTCAGCTAGTGGTGCATTAAGGACATAATTCTTCTGTGCAGCAATGAGGATAAACCTCAGATCACGGATCCAATCCGCATCATTGCTACTAACATCTTTCAACACAGTTTTCTCTAGGAACATATTAAAACAAACATATGAAAGCAACAAGCGCAAGCTATTGATCTACAACATAATTTGCAAAATACTACAGGACTAAGTTCATGATAAATTAAAGTTCAATTAATCATATTACTTAAGAACTCCCACTTAGGCAGACATCTCTCAAGTCATCTAAGTGATCCGTGATCAAATCAACTAAACCATGTCCGATCATCACGTGAGATGGAGTAGTTTCAATGGTGAACATCATTATGTTGATCATATCTACTATATGATTCACGCTCGACCTTTTGGTCTCCGTGTTCGAGGCCAATCTATTATATGCTAGGCTCGTCAAGTTTAACCTGAGTATTCGCGTGTGCAACTGTTTTGCACCGTTGTATTTGAGCGTAGAGCCTATCACACCCGATCATCACGTGGTGTCTCAGCACGAAGAACTTTCATAGCGGTGCATACTCGGGGAGAACACTTCTTGATAATTTAGTGAGAGATCATCTTAAAATGCTACCGTAAATGAAAGCAAGATAAGATGCATAAAGGATAAACATCACATGCAATCAATATAAGTGATATGATATGGCCATCATCATCTTGTGCTTGTGATCCCCATCTTGAAGCTTACCGTCGTGATCACCATCGCTTTCACCGTAGCGACACCTTGATCTCCATCGTAGCATCGTTGTCGTTCGCCATCTATTGCTTCTCGACTATCGCTACGCTTAGTGATAAAGTAAAAGCAATTACAGAGCGTTGCATTTCATACAATAAGCGACAACCATATGGCTCCTGCCGATTGCCGATAACCGGTTACAAAACATGATCATCTCATACAATAAAATATAGCATCACGTCTTGACCATATCACATCACAACATGCCTGCAAAAACAAGTTAGGCGTCCTCTACTTTGTTGTTGCAAGTTTTACGTGGCTGCTACGGGCTTAGCAAGAACCGTTCTTACCTCGCATCAAAAACACAGCGATAGTTTGTCAAGTTAGTGCTGTTTTAGCCTTGCAAGGACGAGGCGTAGCCACTCGATTCAGCTAAAGTTGGAGAAGCAGACATCCTTGACCACACGTGTGCAAAACACGTCGGTAGAACCAGTCTCGCGTAAGCGTATCGTAATGTCGGTCGGGCCGCTTCATCCAACAATACCGCCCGAACAAAGTATGACATCTTTGGTAAGCGATATGACTTATATCGCCCACAACTCACTTGTGTTCTACCGTGCATATAACATCTCGCATAAAACCTAGGCTCGGATGCCTTTGTTGGGGAATGTAGTAATTTTAAAAATTCCTCGCACCGCCAAGATCATGGTGATGGTATAGCGAGAGGGAGAGTGTTGTCCATGTACCCTCGTGACCGTGGCGAGGCGTTATGACAATCACGGTTGATGTAGTAAATGCGTCTTCATGATCCGACCGATCCAAGTACGAGCGTCACGGCACCTCGAGTTCAGCACACGTTCAGCTCGATGGCGATCCCGGACTCGATCCAGCAAAGTGTCGGGGATGAGTTCCGTCAACCTGACGGCGGCGGTGGCGATGATGATGCTCTACCGGCCCGAGGCTTCGCCTAAACTCATGACGATATGACCGGCGTGGAATATGGTGGAGGGGCACCGCTGCAGCTAAGGCGATCCGTAGATCAACTTCATTGTTCATGGGGTGCCCCTGCCCCGTATATAAAGGAGTGGAGGAGGGAGGGCGGCCCTCTCTATGGCGCGCCCTAGGGAGTCCTACTCCCACGGGAGTAGATTCCCCCTTTCTAATCAACTAGGAACCGTTCCATGTAGTAGGAGTAGGAGAGAAGGAAGGGAAGAGAGAAGGAGAAGGAAGGAAGGTGCGCCCCCTCCCTAGTCCAATTCGGACTAGTCAAGGGAGGTGTCGGCCACTCTTTGGCCCTTTCTCTCCTTTCCGTATAGCCCAAAGAGGCCCATCACAATTCACGTAACTCTCCGGTACTCCCAAAATACCGAATCACTCGGAACCTTTCCGAACTCTGAATATAGTCGTCAATATATCGATCTTTACGTCTCGACCATTTGAGAGTCCTCGTCATGTCCGGATCTCATCCGGAGTCCGAACTCCTTGGTACATCAAAACTCATAAACTCATAATAAAGCTGTCATCGTAGCGTTAAGCGTGCGGACCCTACGGGTTCGAGAACTATGTAGACATGACCTAGAACTATTCTTGGTCAATAACCAATAAGCGGAACCTGGATGCCCATATTGGCTCCTACATATTCTCTGAAGATCTTTATCGGTCGAACCGCAT